>JAJOOR010058355.1:0-14748 GCA_036250505.1 Solanum acaule | reverse complement strand
ACGCTTTTCGTGTGTATTGAACATACTAAGTAGAGAAGCTTGTTTATGTTCTGAGTATTTATATAACCTCTTCTCTAGAATCATTAAATGTACTTATACTCTCAATCTTGATATAATTATTATGATAAATATAATTTATTTGTCATCTTGATCGATCAAAAGGTGAGACACTACCGTGGGTTAATATATTCCTGATAAATTGGACGATGATAAATTATATTTGTTAAATAATAATTAGTTGATAGAATCCATGTCTTGATCTTGAGATTGATGATACCACTTTATGATTGCTTATAAGTTCTCATGTGTGGATTATATATATGTATATATATATCATTAAGCCTAGCAATAAAGGATTAAATTAATCAATTAATTAATTTATCAGAGATTTAATTTAATTGATTGGTATCGGTAATCTAACTTGGAGAGTTAAACAAGATTTAATGTTGGATTTTGAAATTAAATCGAGGAGTGCAATTAGGGATTTCTGGTGGAACAATCTGTAATTTATTATAGTAGAATTAATTCACTCATTTTTGAATTGATACCATAATTCGAAGCCTCTACTATTAAATATGTGGTCCCTACTATACCAGATTAAATATATATATTTCGAGAAAATAATATATAGGATTCTAGTAGTTAAAACTATTTTTTTTAGTGTACTTCTAGACACATTTCAAAATTTGAAACGTGCAGAGTCTTTTTGTTGAGAGAAAGACTCACGTAAATCTATAAATAATTGGGGATACTTGTTGCACATGTCTGCTTTAGTATCCAAAGTAGCCTCCTCAACCGGTTGGTTCTTCCATTGAACCTTTAGTGACTAAATCTCTTAAGTTCTCACTTATGGAACGCTATATCAAGGATTACAATAGGTTCTTCTTAATAAGAGTGGGTTTTATCAATCAAGTAACATAAAATACAAATGTATGATGTAATTACCATCGCCATTGAACTTTTTAATCATAGATACTTAAATGATGAGGTTAATCCTAGAGAAATTCAACGGAAACACCAGTCACTATGCCACCAGCCTCACATGCTTGAGAATTTCAAATATCCCGATAAATCTCGAACTAAGCTTCCACTTCTTGTAAAACCTCTTGAATCCTTTAATGGATGACACCTTGAAGAAAAATTTCTTGACTTTCATAAAGTGCACGTTTCTTACTTTGCTATTTGCATACTATTTTTGCCAACTCTGTGCTACCACAAGTCTCTACTAAAAATAGCTTACCTTCACAAGCGAGTTCTTTAACATACCAGTACCCTATAATTTGACCTCAAAAACATCAAACCAGCTAAGTGGACATCTATACCTCCAAGCATACAAAACCTCAAATGGTACCACATCGATTCTCAAGCGATATTATTGTAAGAGAACTCAATCATGGTTAAGAACGGTCCTAATAGCCTCAAAAGTCCATGACACAACAGAAGAACATGTCCTCCAAGACCTAAATCATCCACATTGATTGGCCATTTGTCTAAGGGTGAAATGTTGTAGTAAGATTCAACGTAGTCCCCACTCTTCTTGCATTTTAACCCAAATTTTAGTGGTGAAATGTGTAACCCCTAACCAAAACAATCAAACTGGGAACCCTATGAAGCCTAAAAATCTCTTTGAGATATACATAAGCTAATTCATCTACAGTATAAGTCACTTGAACTTGAATGAAGTGTGCAGACTTGGTAAGTGTATCCACAATATCCCATGCTGAATATATCATTCCCAAGATCTTGTGGAGTCTCACAATAAAGTCCCACAATAAAGTCCATAGATATTCTCTCCCACTTACACTCAGAAATGCGCATTTGTTAAAGGGTGTCGCCTTCTTCCTAATTCTCATACTTCACTTGTTGATAGCTTTGAAACTTAGCCACTAACTCCATTGTGTCTTTCATCATCTGACTCCACCAATAGTGTTGTCTTAAGTCGAAATACATCTTTGTTGTGTTGGATGTACCGAGTACTTTGAGCTATGAACCTGTGCAAGGATTATAGGAATAAATTTACTGACTCATGGAACACAAACTCTCTCCTTGATAAACAACAGACCTTCACCATAAAGAATGGAATCTATTGACTTCTTTTGCACTAGTTTTTCACGAAGTTTCCCTAACATCACGTCTTCAAATTTCCTACCCTAATTTGATCTAAAAAGGTAGACCTTGCCTCTAATTGGCTTGCAATTTATCTCTCGTGGATATCGTGGTACTAGTATGAATTTGGGGTTTTAATCGATTCATAGGATGTTAACCTCATCCACTGCACTAGATGGGCATGTAGTATGAATCTGAGGTTTTTATTGAATCATCATGGTTCTAGTATAAATCTGAGGTTTATGAAGGAGGGCATGTTTCTTGTCTTCCAGAGTGTTAATGCGGTCCCGGACCAATTGCATTGCTGCAGATATAAAGCGCTATAGGGAATAGAGATTCGTTTAACAACTCATTTCGTTTCACATAGTTCAAGTTACACTAATTGGGGAGGCAGGTGCTCCCAAAAGGTATCATGGGTTTGTTGCAGTTAGTATCAATGTTTTTCATTTTTTTGAGTCTTTCATCGGTCACTGGATCCATCTCCACCAACCAAACTCAAAAACACATTCCTTCCTCCATTCAGCCCTTTGGACAGTCTTTACCCTTCATAATCGAAGAGCCATATGAGAAAAACAACCAACTAACTTATATCCTTCACTGCAAAACTGCTCCGAGTGGTTAGTGAACAATCAAAGTAGATAAGTTCCAGTCTACATTTAGGAGACAGCCCAGATGAAGCAGAAGTAGAATGAGAAGCATTATGAATAGATAGAAAAAATTTCCATTTCTCACAATACATATTTAAGGAGCTACCGAAAGAAAGAAATAATGATAAAAGGAAAGAAAGGTCCCTGATGAAAGCTTATTTTATCATAGAAAAATAAAGGAAACCTACCTATAGAAACAAGAACTAGGGCACTCTCATCTTTAGCGAAGTTGAACTCAGAAAGATACGGAACTTCTTTCTATAAGCTACAGAAATGGGATCGGTTAGAAGGTGACACCTTAATGAATTGACTATGAAGGGGGCTCTTAGCTACATCAATGCATGGATGGTACCTATAATCAGACCCAACTGTTGCAGTACTTGAGAAGAAAGAAAAATCTTATTATCTATCTTAAGGCTGCTATCGATTCCTTATCTGTTATCCTGATGTCCTGTATGCAAGGTTGTTCGAAATCCCTTTGCAACTTCTTGGACGTTCATACTTTGTTATGTAGTCTTTCAATTACCATATAGTTTCTATAATATAATAAAGGCTCTAGGTCATCGGTTGTGATATTGACGAAGGGTCAACCCCTCGGATTTTTTCGTTGTTTCCCTCTATTCATACTTAAACATCATATTCTTGTGTTGGATATCTACTAAAAGTGTGTATGGCACGGCAAAGCTTTTCGACTATGCCATTCTTGGCGACGGTGATCGCTGACGAGAAGGTGACGACCATTAAGCATAATATAAAGTTTCAGTGTACTATAACTATATCTAAAGAAAAGTCTCTCATTTGAAACATTATTTATTATAAGTCATGATTTTGGAGTTTGCCAAATAATATTGGAGCAACGAAGTTAATATGTATTTCTCTCCAGTGTCTACTAAGATGCTCAGGTCTTTTGTTGACGCTATTTATGTGGAAAAGACCCTGATTTTCTCAAAGATTAGAGATGTCAATGGTACTAGGTTTCTGTCCACTGAATTTGCTAATTTTCGAGCTTGTATGAGGGAGATATGACCGTTTGAAGTCAGGCTGTCTATTTAAGGAAAGTTACTCGGATTCAAGAGGGGTATTCTGATATCCATTTTCAACACAAATATTGAAGTCTAAGAGATTGGTTGGAATCCAAAAAAATAAAACATAAAGAACATTATTTTGAATATTTTTTTTAATACTTCCTTTTTTTCCTCAAACACAAACAGAGAGAATATATATGAAATAAAGTAATTGAAACTCAATTACGAAAACAAAAACTTCATCTAAAACAAATGACTCTATATTGTTATTATATTAATCCTTCTCTGTATACTACTTACTCTAGAGATAAGTATCGAATGAATTTAAAGAAAATGGTTTTAGCAGATCCACTTTTTCTTCTTCAAGTACTTCATCTGCAGATTAAAGTGATATCCATGCAAGTTTATTATACATATAACAGACATAAAGGAGTATGATTTACAAATTGTAGAAAGAAATAGACATATGGAAAAGAATGAAAATAAACAGAAATTCATTTCCTCTGAATCTTGTACAAAATTTCAAGATACTTGAATTTTTTTTTACTATCTCCATGATTAAGATGAATCCATATACATCTTTTCATAAACTCTAATTTTCTTCTCGGCTTATTCTCCAGGTGGTGAAAGAGTTTTATCTACTTCTTGAGAATCTACTAACGAATATATAATAGAGATAAATTTATTCTTCGTCATATCATATAATGAGTATAATGAGACATTGAATTAATAACTTTAAGAGAAAAAAAAAGATTTTTCTTAATTAATTCTATCTTGATTTTGTAAATTATCAAATAAATTTTGCTAAATAATTTAAATAATGTAGAAAAATAAGATGAAACGGCTATAATTGGACATTAAATATCAAATTTTTTCTACGAAAAATATAATGAATTATGAATTAATGTGACTTTTGAACATTTGGACAGAAGACTTCGATATAAGTGAATCAATAGAAGATATGACAGCGAAAGCATACACGCAGGATCACAAAACATACAATTAAGCTAGATGATATAGAAAAATTGTGAATAGGATTCACAAACCTGTTGAAGATTTCACAAAGATCATCAAAAATAATAGTCTCTAGGACTGCGGCCTTCTACTAAAACTAGATTCTACTTCTGTGGGCGTAGTATATTTTGTGATGAGTAAAAAACGGATCTTTGTATGCTTTCACCGCCTGTTATCATTAAAATAGTGGTTAGGATTTCCAGATTTTGGAGTATTAACACCGAGTGTCACGCGGGCCTTCATTCTTGAAAGGGCTAAAAGTAGCGCGTTCGCTTAGTTTGTAATGAAAAGGAAAGAGGAGATCTTCAGATATTTTTTTCCAAGGGAGGACTTTTTTGATCTCCTCATTCGGGTTATGATGTGGCTAAAGTCTCTCTGAGGGTAGGGTATATTACGCTTGAGGTCTCTCTACCAATGTCTACATTCCATTCTAGGAATAAGGCAAATTTATTTTCCGGTATATGGAGTTTTCTTTTGTCGTTACCACAGGCTAAGAGCAGTGCCCTATCTTTTGTATTTGGGGGAGTTGGACAGCCGTTTCGCTCTTTGGGACTTTTTTAATTCTTTTTTTGTTAAAACAAATACAACAGAAAAAGACTGCTAGGAATTTAGACTAATGGCGTACCTGAGCACTCATTCCTGCAGACCCCTCGATTCATACTAGAACCACGATATTGCAATAAAAATACCCTATGAATAGACTAAAACCTCATATTCATACTAGAACCACAATGATTCAATAAAAAAACCTAACCTAAATCAAATCAAGGATTCCCTGAGTAAGAATCCTCGGATCATCACTTATTCCCTGAATAAATAGAATGACTAAAAATTCAAAGAAAGGTTATGCTTTTGGTCAAAATATTAATAGGGTTTGAATAAAAAGAATCTTTCGATTTAAAAATTAAAATTCTTTGTTTGAACATTTTTTGGAGCCGGACACGAGGTCTTAATATTAAGTATGAATCATAGTTCAAATATTTCTTAATCTATTTTGTGTTCCAAATATTCGAATAAATATCTGACGAAGTATCTCTATCAAGATAACAGACCCATTCTATATTATCAATAGGATAGATTATAACAAGTCACACATTCAATATGATCCGGAAATATAGAAACAAAGAAATTCCACGATCGAACTACCAAAAGAAAATAGAACGAACTATATATTGGAGATCTAAATGATTCATTTTGGACTAAAAAGAACAAACTTTGCGGTCCTTATTGATCTAATTCATTGAAATCCCATCCAATAAAACAAAAGAATTATTAATCTCCAAAATAACAGATAGAAATACCGCAAATAAGGCCATTGCGACACCCATCAAAGAAGTAGTTCCCCACCCAGGAGCTACTTTACAATATTCCCAATTCAATGGTTTTAATAAATCTCCTACTGCAGTTTGTCTTGGACAAGATCTAGAACTGTTCTCAACAGTTTGTGTAGCCGTAAATCCTATTGTATTCATTGAGATCTATTGACTTTGTATACCATTCCGTTGTAAACAAACGATCCTATCATACATCCATTGGGGATGGATCCCTTGTTAATGGACCTCAGGTAATTGCGAGACATACTAGGCTACCCATACTCTCTTTCTTTCCGCTCAACACATCAGCTTCACATTAGTCTTACCTAGCTAGTAGAGAATAGTGACAAGATAATCCTTCAATAGTTTCATCCATCTATGTTGTCTCAAATTCATGTCTTTCTTGATTATGATATGTTACAAATTGTAATGGTTAGTAAACGCATCGGAACTCCATACAGGTTATACTTCCATATATTAAGTGTGAAAATAAGCAGCCAACTCATAATCATGAGTCAGAAGGTTCATCTCCTGAACCTTCAGTTGTCTATAGGTATAACATATGACATTTTTCCCATAATTAACACAACAACCAACCTATAATGTGAGGCCTTATAATAAATGATGAAATCCTTACCTTCCACTATCCAGGAGAGAATAAGAGCAGTGTTCATCATTTTATTGAGTTATTAAAACCTCTCCTCAAATTTCTCCGATCATATGACTTTCACCTCTTTCTATCTCAAGTTCACTAGATGAGAGACAATTGAGGAAAATACCTTCACAAACCTATCTTAGTATGTAGGCCTGGTCTAATTTTTATCTGCCTTGATAGTTTGTGGATCCACCAATATTCCTTCTTTTGAAACCACATGACCTAGAAAGGATAAGAAGGCAACCGAAACTCGCACTTGGAATACTTAGCATAAAATTATTTCTCCACGAGCAAACCTAATACTATTATAAAATGTCTATGCTCTTCTTTACACTTATAAACTATGATGTTATCAATAACGACAATAACAATGAAGTCAAGATAGGTTTTGAAAGCTCCATTCATTAAGCTCAAGAAGGTAGAAAGGGCATTGGTAATCTTGAAAACATCACCAAGAATTCATAATGTCCATACCAAGTGTGGAATGCATTCTTAGCAATGTTTTCAGCCAGAATTTTAAGTTGATGGTAATTGGATCATAAATCAATCTTGGAGGAGACTCAAGAATCATGTAACTAGTCAAATAAATCATCTATATGGGCAATGGGTACTTGTTACATACCACAAGCTAATTCAATTGTGAAAAGTTGATGCACATATGTGAACTACCACATTTATTCTGAACAAACAATAGTGGAACAACCCATGGGGAAGCAATCAAATGGATGAATCCCTTACTTTTGAAATTCATGCAACTGAGCCTTTAGCCATCTCCGATTAGCCGATGCCATCCTATAAGGGAGAATAGAAATAAGACAAGTGGCTGGTTCCAAATCAATACAAAAGTCAATATCATGGTTCGACAGCATGTCAGGCAAATTAACAGGGTAGACCTCTAAAACCTCACATACTATTGGAACTCCAAATGAAAGAGATTAGTTAAATACAAATGATATGATAGTCACCTTTCTACCAAAATCTACCCATCCCAAGCATAGCTACAACCATTGTATTTGCATGATAGTCCAGAATTGCATGGTAAGGAGATAACCAACTCATATCTAGGATGATGTCAAATTCATAATATTCAAGACTACTAAATCTTCCACAGTTGGATAACCAATGAACATCACAAGACATGAATGACAAACTTTACCTGCAAGATGTGAGTCATCTACGAGAGTTGACACATAAACAACGGTGTCAAGGAAATCACAGACCATGTATATTTCAACCGCAAAGTTAGCCGACACATACAAAAAAAATATAGGCGGGAATAGATGAAACCGTGTTCATTTGGTCACACATGAGAATAGTACCTATAATAATCATGTGTAATGCCTCTACCTCATATCTTAGTAGAAAAGAATTAAAGTTTTCCCTATCTCCTATTCAAGTAATGCCCCTTCTAGTATGAGTACTTCCTCTACTTGCATATCAACCTTATGCCCAGTCTGATTACAACTTCTACATATATGATTACCATGTGCGCACCTTAAGTATGACCTATACCATTGCTTTCAGTTTCCCTACTAGTGTGAATTGAAGCTAGAGGAACCTATTGTTAATATGACTAAGGCAACTTAGGGCAATACCTCTTGTCATCTCGATATCATTCCATAAGACTATACTAGACAAACTCTTGTACAATGAAATCAAAAAATTGAAGGCTTTGGTACAAACTTTGTAATGACCCAATCGGCGTGAGAGGCAGCAACACTAACCCTCTAAAGGGAAAACAATTGTCACCCAAATTAGAAAATACCAATAAATCAATCGCTAAAACATTAATTAAATCGAAATAACTTTTATACATAAGTAATGCTTAAAAAATTGACATAAAACATTTTCTCACAATTTCCCAAAAATAGAAAGTCAACGTACAAAAATTCTAACTAAAATCATTTCTACTAGAATGTCTAACAACTAAAAACAAGATTGAATATCCCAGAGTCTTGAAGATGGACAGAGGAAGCAAAATCATCCTTGGCAGCCTGATTATGGAGCATTCACGAACTGTGCTAAACCAAGGAATTGTGTATGGAAGTATTAGTACAAGCCACTATGTACAGGTAGGCATCATATATCGACTTAAAGTAGATACAAGCAACACATAAATCAATCATCAAGCTGACCATACTTCAACATATAAACAGTTCACAACAATCAAATATAATCTTCACAAAGTTTGATCAATACATATTTTCCACAAAACAATGCTCAATACACCATGAACCCACTCAATGATCAATAAGTGTACACACATGCTAAGGGAATTATTTTGGCCAATAGGCATGGAGTGTAGGGACCAAATTCGTCCATGTATCGAACCGACGTGGTAACTGGACCTATGAAATATTTATATATGTATAAGCACCGGTGTGATGCACAACACTCCATAATAATGACATGTATATAAATGATATAGCATACATATACTTATCTAACTATGCATTTCTTACATTGAAATTCCCACTTTGAATTACATATGTCCGAAGACAAATCAACAAGAATTCAACTTTAGAGTATACATATATCTAAGTAAAGTCTAACCGCAATTAACCATAACAAACCTCAACAAAAATTCTCAAATACAGGCTTTTCTACTGGATCTTTTCCCTTTCTCAAAGCTTTAGTTCATTCACAGTCTAAAACACATAAAAAATGACATAATCAATCATACATTCATTAATTTTAGGTGCTAGGGCTAAATGTCATTTAATTTACCCTTTTCATAGACTAAATCCTAAGTTAGGGGTTTTACCCATCAATTTTCTCAAATTCTGCATAACCCACATTGGATTTGTAGATCAACAGGCCGGGCTAATTTATGGAAAGGATTTTTTATCATCTCATTAGTAATCTTAAATCATGGATATCTACAACAGATAATGGGGCGACTAGGAAACAATACCATACTAAGATTTTATAAGTGAAGTGAGCTGAATCTTTTCCTCAGCTTTTACTTCTTCACAAATCTCCTACCGTGATCGAGCTCTCCCTCTAATGTGCTCCGAGCATCTCTAATCTCAACTATCAACCTCGTCTTATTTAAACTAACCCTAAACCTATCTTTAACCCTAGAAATCAGTGATCGATTAACCACCTCATCATTTCCATTAGACTAGCTACTATCACGATCACTTTTATTTTATACCACCTCCCCACCACAACTACTTTCCCACGATTCCACAGCACCATTGGAAATACATCCTGAGGTTATATTTTCAATCAAAATAACATAAATTTGAGCTACTAACTTTTCCTCTAGTGCGGTTACAACATCAACTATTTGTATGGTTGTGGTGGCCGGAGAAACTTCGTGCTTCTGAGTTGTACGATTTCTCCGGGTATAAACTTTGTTAGAGAAACGTCTTTCTTCTAAATCCATATGAATCAAAAGAAAATTTTCGTATGGATTAAGAAGTAAGAGGTTTCTCCGGCAATGCTTATAACCGGAGAAATTAAATAAATTAGAAGCAAGAAGTTTCTGTGGCCAACGCCGCCGTAGAAACAACCAACAATGTAACAGCACCAGAGGCAAATGTAGTATTTCAAATTCAAGATCTTGTGATAGCTAGTTACACCTCGGGATATGTGCCCGATGGCAGTGCGGAATCACAAGAAGGTAGTTATAATGGAGAGGTGGTTGAAAATGGAAGTGATTGTGGTGGTGGTAGCCAGCCTAATGGGAATGATGAGGCGGCTAATCAGTCCTTATTTTTTAGGATTGAAGATAGGATTAGGGTTATTTTAAAAAGCTCAAGGTTGATAGTTGATATTACATAAGCTAGAATGACTTTAGAGGGCAAGGTCGATTATATTAGGATATTGGTGATGAAGATTGAAGCTAAGGAGAAGCTTCAGCTCACCTCACTGAAAAATTGTAGAATGGTATTGATTCCTAGTCGTTCCATTATCTCTTGTAGATATCCACGATGTATTATTATTAGTGATATGATAAAAAATCCTTTCCCTAATTGAGTGCGACCTACTGATCTACCAACCACATTACATGAGTTCAATAAATTAAACGATGTTAGAAGGGTGTAATTGACTTACCTTGATGATAGGAAAATCCCTACTATGGACTGAGATTTCGGAAGTTAGGGATAATATAATGTCTTAACACTTTGATATGGGTATAAAACAGAGCACAAGGCTACTACTAAAACACCACCTACTATGGAGGCCCGCATCTTGGCTGAGGCCACTATACTGAAGGAGGTTTCCTCGGCATGGCATGGCCGCTATGATGGACCCATCCATTGTAGTAGTTCTGCCATAGTGGCAGGGGTCTCTCTAATATGTAGTGTTACTGTTATTTTGGAAACATTCCTCAACAAGCCTATTTCTTAACACACTGAGAATTTTTGATAATACATAAATACCTTACTGATGAAACTACCATAACTAGAGTCCTACAAATCCATTATTTGTTTCGAAAGTTTATACGGATCATTAATCCTCCTCACTAGCATAATCTAACATCAGATCAACCAAACCTTAAACCACTGATCCCAGATGATTTCTAAACCCCACAACACCTGAATATTTTTTAAAATTTCACTAATTAGCCTATAATTTTTACCTAGTCTCATCCAAGTAAAACTCTACTAAAAGAAATCAATTACATGGACAATCTCCTGAATTTAGATCTGATTTGACCTCTCTGAACTATACAAAGTCTGACCTACTAGAAAGTGGGTGACTTAATCAACCTAACAACAATGACCTAAATAGAATTAAACCTCTAAGAAAAATTACATTGAAAGCCTACTACAAAGTCCATAGTTATCTGGTCCTATTTCCACTCTATAATAGGTAGCCTCTAAGTCACAACACCTAGTCTCAAGTGCTCGTACTTTACCTACTAATTGTTCAAGCACCTAGACACAAACATTGCAATTTTGTTCTTTTTTCAACACCACTATTAATGGTGCCTCAAATCATGATACATATTAATTGTACCCAAATGGATAGAATATCCAGAATAATGGGAAACCTCTAGAATCATTTGAAACAAATCTCCAACTATAAGAAAATAAATATGAATGTATATATTTAATGCACCCTCTGAATATAAGGTCTGCATATTATCCTCGCCATTCATCACACTATCTCGAAGCACCCTCAACTTTTCTTCCTCAAACAGTTCTGCCTCAATCTGCTCTAGGAACAAAGATCTAGCTCTAACACAAGCAAAAAGCTACTCGAGCTCCAAAATATAAAGTTGAACCATACTGTTGGCTAAGGACATCACACCCAAAGACAACGGTTTCTCCTCAACTATTAGAAATCCCATACTCTCCATACTCATCGCCTTCATTCACCTTACTCGAATGATAAAAAATTGAAATGTCATAGTCCTGAGGAACCTCCAACAACTTATGTTGCCTCAAACTAAGATCCTTCAAGATGAAAACGTACTAAAGATTATGATGATCGGTGAAGATCTCCTAATGAATCCATACAGACAATCCCTTCAAATCTTTAATACGAGACTACCACCGCCAACTCTAAGTCATGAATATGGTAGTTCCTCTAATGAATCTTCAACTTTTTAGAAGAATATTCAATAAATCTTCCCTGCCCCATAAACAGACAACCCAAACCAACATCATAGGAATAATAATAGACCTTAAGCCCATGATCCTGAACATGAAGAGTTAGAATTGGAGATAAAGTAAACAAGGCCATAAACTTTAGAAAGATCACTTCACACTCGTTGTACTATTGGAAAAAGGTATTATTCTAAGTCAATCTACTCAATGGGACCGTGATCAAAGAAAACCCCTCTATAAACAATATATAGTAACATGCCAACCCGACGATGCTATGGACCAAAGTAAGAGTAGTAGCCCTAGTTCAATTACAGACTACCCCTATCTTCACTATATCTACCATAATCATATATCGTTGGACACCATGTGCCAAAATAATTTCATAGATTCAAACCATAACTCACACTTAGTGGACTTGTCATACAACTGATGATCCCGTAAAGTTTGAAGCACAACTCTCAAATGTTGTTCATGATGCTCCTTACTCCTCGGGTAGACTAAGATGTCATTACTAAACACTATCATAAAAGAGGCCAAGTATGTCCTAAACACATGCTTCATCAAATCTATAAATGTTTTGTGGGGCATTACTTAAACCAAATATATAACTAGGAACTTATAGTGGCTATATGAGTCCCAAAAACAACATTTGGAATATTCCCCACCCTAATTCTTAAGTGCTGGTAGATTAATCTCAAATGTATCTTACAAAACATGGTTGCAGCATGAAGTTTGTAAGAAAGGTTATCATTACATATATTATGTACTTATTTTGCATAGTGATCTCATTCAGGGATTGTAGTCGATATGCATATGCAATGACCCATCCTTCTTTTTCAGGAACATATTAGGAGCGCCCCATCGAGATACACTAGTCTTAACATTCCACTAAATCAAAAGGTCATAGAGCTTCTCCTTAAGCTCCCTTAATGCAGATAGACCTATTTGATATGCTATAATAGAAACTAGCTTTATGCCCGACTTAACATGAATGTTATAGTCAATGTTACGATAAGAGGAAAATCAAGTAGATCGATAGGAAAGAAAGCAGAGAATTCGGTAACCATTGAAATTGATTTAAGGAAGGAGTGTAGGCACTAGTATCAATAACATAAGCAAGATAAGCTAAGAACCTCTTTCCTACCATCTGTCATGCCCAAAGAAAAGATATAACTCTCCTCGGTGTATGGCTAGTAGTACCATTTCATAAAATCAAAGGAATATTAGCAATATACAAGGTAAGAGACTTGGAGAAGCAATCCAAGACCGCAGGACAAGGAGATAGCTAATCTATGTCTAAAATCACATCGAAGTCTACCATATCTAAGATAATATGTTTTCCCGCATATCATACACCAAGATATTCACCATACAAGATCTATATGTTTGATCCACTGCTAAAGAATCACATATGAGAGCTACACGTATAGGCATAGGAAAGGGCTAAAAAAATAACTCCAAATGCGTAGCAAAATAACCAGACATATAGAAATACTAGCTCTAGGCATGTGCCTTGCACGTGTGTCCCATATAAATATATATATATATATATATATATATATATCTATTTAAACAGAAAATTTGTTATCAAAGTCAAACGAAAGAACAATTTTTATTTCTTTCGAGGCTCCGGAATGTAGAAAAATTTGTTAAAAAGAATACAATTCATAAATAATTTAGATTGAACTGTGTAGTTGATGTTCGACGTAATCAACTGACACTATTTCGGTTCAAGTGCCAAACGATCACGTGTAGTGATATAACCCAACCAAGGGTTGGGATCGTTCACACAGGGAGTGGTTTTGAGAATTAGTAGAATAATAAAATCAAGTTCTAATTAGTCGTAGCTAAAGACATTAATGATTAAAAACATTGTAAATTAAAGGGGAGACACAAAAGTGTCAAATATCAATTTGGGGTTTTGTCACAAGTATAGTAAAAACAACAAAAATAACAAGAAAATCAAGTATACGGAAGAGTTCTTGGGCTGTGACCGCAATACAAGTTGAGATAAATAGTTGGGTACATATTCTCGATAAGAAATTCATAAGATAATAGTGACTAGGCTAAGCTTTAGATGGAAATAAGTTCCCTCTCGGGGAACTTACCCCGTTTCAAATGTGTTCCTCTCGGACACCCATTTGCCACATGAAGACCAGCCTACGCCTTACTCCACTCACTCTCTCGAGCTGAGTGTTAGGATATGGGACTAGGACTCACCCTCTTGGGCTGAACCTCATGTCGACCCACTCCTTAGGCCATCAGTCTAATGGTCTTTGTTTCGCGACCTCCCTCTCGGGCAAGCCGAAAACACATGGGTGACTTTGTATTTGCAACTACAAACCCATTAAATTAAACCACAACCACTAGGTGAAATCACCATTAAAATACATCTAACCTATCAGCAAGCAAGACCCAACAATA
>JAJOOR010058354.1:0-16364 GCA_036250505.1 Solanum acaule | reverse complement strand
TTAATCCTTACAAAATGGCTCAGGCTGAGCTGAAAGGAATTGAAAGAGAAGTTAAAATACCTTCTAGATAAGGGTTTCATCAGACCCAGTATTTCCCCATGGGGTGCACCAGTATTGTTCGTGAAAAAGAAAGATGGCTCTCTCAGGATATGCATTAAATATGGGCAATTGAACAAAGTAAAAATCAAGAATAAGTACCCTATCCCTAGGATTGATGACTTGTTTGACCAAATTCAGGGATAGTGACATCCCAAAAAAGCCTTCAGAACTCGGTATGGTCATTATGAATTTTAGCTATGTCATTTGGACTAACCAATGCTCCTGCAACTTTCATGGATTTGATGAACATCGTGTTCAAGTAGTATTTGGACTTGTTCGTTATCGTCTTTATTGATGATATCCTCATGTACTCTAGGAATGAGGAAGAACATGCAACTCATTTGAGGATTGTCCTTCAAACACTCAAAGATTGCTAGTTATTTTCTTAGTTTAGCAAATGTGAGTTGCAGTTAGTTGCTTTCCTTTGGCATATAGTGTCTAGCAAGGGGTCCGAGTGGATTCGTAGAAAATTGAGGCAGTAAAGCAATGGCCCAGACCCACATTTCCTATAGATATCAAAAGTTTCTTAGGTTTGGCTGGTTATTACAGAAGGTTCGTGGAAGGATTTTCATCCAAAACTTCTCCATTGACTAAAATGACTCAGAAAAAGGTTAAGTTCCAATTGTCAGATGAGTGTGAGAAGAGCATCTTAAAATTAAAAACTAGGTTGACTACACCTCCTGATTTGACTATACCAGAGGGTTCAGACGGTTATGTGATCTATTGTGATGGATTCAGGGTCAACCTAGGTTGTGTGTTGATGAAACGAGGTAAGGTTATAACTTATGTTTCTAGACAGCTTAAGGTGCATGAGAAGAACTATCCGACTAATGACCCTGAGCCAGCAACCGTAGTATTTTCCTTAATGATTTGGAGACATTACTTGTATGTTGTTCACATAGATGTGTTCACAGACTGTAAGAGCCTTCAGTATGTGTTCACTCAGAAAGAGTTGAATCTTCGCTAGAGAAGATGACTTGAATTCCTCAAGGACTATGATATGAATGTGTTGTACAATCCTGGTAAGGCCAATGTCGTAGTTGATGCTCTTAGCAAACTATTTATGGGTAGTGTAGCGCATGTTGGGGAAGAAAGGAAAGAACTAGCAAACGATGTTCACCGGCTTGCTTGCTTAGGAGTTTGCCTTATGAGCATATCAGATGGTGGGGTAATAGTCCAGAATGGGTCACAATCTTCATTGGTAGCGAAGGTTAAGGAAAAACAAGACAGTGATATTATATTGCTTCAACTGAAGGTTGCAGTTCATCAGCAGAAGGTTGAGGTTGTCTCCCAAAGGTGAGATGGTGTATTTCGCTATCAGGGTCATTTATGTGTCCTTAAGGTGGGTGAGTTGAGACAACAGATCCTTACAGAAGCCCATAAATCCTGGTACTCTATTCATCTAGGCGCCACTAAGATGTACTGTGATTTGCGGGAAGTCTTTTGGTCGAATGACATGAAAAGAGATATAGCAGATTTTGTGGCTAAGTGCCGAAAGTGTCAGCAGGTGAAGGTAGAACATCAGAAACCAGGAGGTATGACACAAGAGATCAACATTCCTACATAGAATTGGGAAGTGATAAATATGGACTTCATTACAGGTTTACCTCGTACTCGCAGACAACATGACTCCATTTGGGTGATAGTTAATGATTGGTTTTCTTGAAAGTGTCACCTATGAAGGGGGTGATGAGATTTGGCAAGAAAGGGAAGCTCAGTCCTAGATATGTAGGCCCTTATAGGATTTTTAAAAGAGTTGGTAAAGTGACTTATGAGTTAGAGTTGCCAGCAGAACTAGCAGCGGAGCATCCGGTCTTTCATTTTTTTCATTGTTGAAGAAGTGTGTGGGTGATCCAGCATCTATAATACCATTGGAAAGTGTGGCTATGAAAGATAGTCTCACTTATGAGGACGTGCCAGTTAAGATTCTTGATTGTTAGTTTTGAAGGCTGAGAAACAAAGAAGTAGCTTCAGTTAAGGTTCTGTAGAAGATTCAGTCCGTAGAGGGAAATATTTAGGAAGCAGAAGTAGCAATGAAGGCCAAGTACCCTCATCTCTTTCCTTCCGATTCCATTCCGACTTGAGGTAATAGTTCCTCTCCAGTCTTTCAGTTACTCATGCATAAAACCAGTCTTAGTATCATGTTACTTTAGTTATACTTGCATTTTCAGCATATTTGCATGTTCATGGAACTTAGTTCAGTCAGATTTCAGTTTCCAGTACTTAGTGGTAGGGTTTGCAGCTCTTTCCCTCCATACACAGTTAGTTTAGTCTTCATTCGAGGATGAATATTCTCAAGGGGGAGATAATGTAACACCATGTATGTTAGAAAGACCAGATTGCAGAATATCAGAAGTTGCAGGTGCCACCAACGGGGACCACCCATGAACCGTAGGTTGACCGATGAACTATAGGTGGGGTCTGTGGTTGGCCACCTGCAGCCTGCCCAGAAAGCCTCAGAGAAGGCACGACCCACGGCCGGACCCATGGCCTAGGCCAGACCATAGGCTGTGGTCTAGGTCCGTGGATCGTGGCACTCAGCAGCCTCCCTCTGAAACTAAACGACACCCTACCAGGACGGATCGTCAGTTAGTCCACGAGCCGTCACTCAGGGGCCGTTGGTGGCCTCGTCAGATTTTAAGTTAGGGTCATTTTGGTCTTTTCCCTATGCGTTGGACACCTAAACTATGTCGTATAACCCCTAAACTACATTGTTTTGGTAAGTTCTAGTCTAGTAACTTAATAAGACTTTATCCTAAGCGATTCATTCACCAAAAACTGAGAAAACTTAAAGCAAAAAGGAGAAAATAGTCGACCAAACCCTCTCTAAGAATGCAACAAGTTTCCCTCAATTCCAGCCCCAAAATCGAAAGGTTTCTTCGTGGAATTCATCACCAGGTATGAGGGATTTCACTAGTGGGTTCCTTTCACCAATTAGGTCCCTAAGAATTAGTCAAATTCTTGATTCCCTTCATTATGTTTAGACTTAGGGTTTCTAGAACTTCATATTATTGTTGTGATTTAGCTGTTAGATTAATCCTAATCATAATATTATATTTCGTAACTATGTTGCTTAATTCTTGCATGAAATTCAGAACCCAAGTTGTGTAGATTCGTTTAGTGCATGAAATACATTTGCTAAGTCAGTTTATACAGATTTAAATGGATCAGTTTTCAAATGTTCCATAATTAGTACTTAATGTTGCACTTTCAGTTAGCATGTTAGAATCTCGAGCTATCCAGTTTATTTAAGATATGTTGTATTTTTAACTTCTATTGGGAGTAGGCTTAATACAGAGTGGACTAGGGTCAGTCACCCTCATTGTCCCAGAATTACATGCCCCCATAGGTTTAGTCCCCTCTGTGGGCATCATATTAAGTGATCACACATGTCATGCCTTTATACCCCCGGCAAGGTATATTGGGTCCTCTCGATGGGGCGTATACATCGGACTCCACGTTTAGCTCCCATGGTTTTAAGTCGGTTATTAGTAGCTCCCACAGTCAGATTCTAGCGCATTGACCATGTTATCAGTTACAGTTCAGTATTTAGTTTCGCTATGTTATGAACTTGGTCATTGCATTCAATTTAGTTCATATTCATCATGTTTAGTATATCCTTCATGTCCATCTTATATCATTGATCAGTATGCTATATTTCTTTTATGTATATGTTGTTCAGCTTATTCCTATCGTGCATCCTTAGTACTTTTCAAGTACTGACACATACTCTGCGCTACATCTTCTCGTGATGTAGGTTCAGGTGCTCAGCATTCAGAACATGCATAGATCCGTTCCCGATCCCTAGTTTAGCAGCACCAGTGGAGAGTTCTCATTCTTCGAGGATGATAGACATGTTTTCTTTCATATCTAGTCTCTTTAGTTTCAGTTTTACTAGAGTTAGTTGGGGCATGTCCCAGCATCTCTAGTCAGTTAGAGGCTTTTATTCAGACATAGTTAGAATTAGTTCTAGTATTTTGAGATTATAATCTAGTATTGTAAACTCTTATTCAGTATGTTATTTAGAAAGTATTGGGTATTCCCCACTTTAGTTATATTATGGTTTTTAGCTTCCACACAATATTTCTCATTTAATTTTATCTTAGTATGCTATGATATGCCAGCTCAGGGTTAGCTTGGGTCATTCCTGATCCTAGGTCCCATGTTTACGCCTAGAGGGTAGCCTCGGGGAGTGACAAACTTGGTATCAGAGCATTATGTTTAGCCTAAGGGAAATGAAAAATGATGTCTCTTCTCTGAACCAAATGGTTGTTTAACACTCAGTGTCTATTGAGCAGCTGGAAACACAGATGGGTCGAATCTTGACTCATTTAAATCCAATACCAAAATGGGGTTTACCAAGTGATACCATAGTTAACCCAAAGAATGAAGCTTGAAAGCACGTCTTCGTCATACCACGACGTTAAATAAGGTGCTTCTTGTGAGGCAACCCAAGTTTTAGTCTTTGTTATTTGAATAACAATTGTTGGATGTGCAGGTTGAAAAGTCGACTTTTTGGAGAAATAGGACATTAGGTGAGCTCAGGAACCATTCGACGAATCGCCGAGTGAATCGGCAAGAATGTTGTGGATTGCTTTTTTGACAAGCCAAATGGTTAAAGTTTTGTTCACTTCGGTGGGCAAAGTTTCTATCAGTGCATCACCGAATGGGTTGATGACATAAGTGGATATTGCCGATCGAGGCACAAGCTTAAGGGTCAAAAGGCTTCCAAGTGTTTTAAATTCAAAAATCCTCTTGATTTTGCATTTCTCGACTCTTGTAGTCTTTCACTTTTATTTTAGATAATAATTTGTGTCAAATATTTTTGTGGGTATCGTTGCTTGGTTGGAATTCGTGCTTGTTTTTGCATTTTCCTGTGTTGCTTATTTATCTACTTCTAAGGTTGGTGTCCTAAACTTGCTTTAATTTCTTGCCATTTCCGAAGCATGTGTGTATCAGTGAAGGATCTATTGTTTGCCCTTGGGTGGTTAATTAATTAGTTAATTATTGTTGGGTAAATCGATCATGTTAAATGTTTGGCTTGTTTAAATTCAAATTTCGGGTCTAAACTGTTTGATTGGTGGTTATGCATGTTGGGTTGGTGTAGGTGAAGTCTAAGTAACCTGAATCGTACTTAACAACTAAATTTGCCCAATGATAGATCGGGTGATGTCGTTCCTAAGGTTAAAAGATGGTTATTGGTCAATTTTAGATAAATTGGGGGAAGTCTAAGTAACTCGGGGTTGGTAATGATATGAGATAGGTCTTAATTGCATAGAATGGAGCTTTAATTTGGTTCTCATAGGCTAGGCACTTAAAATTGGGGGTTGGGGTAAAAATCTGGCACGAGAGACCAGTCGAAAAGCTTAGTCAAGCTCGCCGAATGACTCGGCGGTTCACCAACTGACCCCTTACATTGCCCTTTTTGTTTTGAATTTAGCTACTGCATTCTGTAACATTGAACGATACGCCTGAGTTTATCGAGTTTACTTGGCTACTTGTCGAATTTAATCGATGACTCACCGAATGCCCTTGTTATCACCTTTTTCTAGCCCTATTTGTTTAAAAATCATTCTGTGAAATTCAATGAGCTACCTTTAGCTCGCCAATCTAGTTCAACTATTCACGAATTTACCCCGAACCCCACCAACTTGTGCTAAATTCATTGAACTTTGGTTCTGTGACTTTCAGTGAGCCCTCTAAGGTCTGTTGAACGAGCTCGGCGACTCACCGAGTCGATCGGCGATGTTTTCTACAATTCATTTATTTTGGTATTTTTGCCACTACATTTGCTCGATTTGTGTGGTCTCATAGATATGGCTAGGCCCAAGGTACCTAGAAGGAACTAACCACCTAGAAAGAGATCACGAGGAGTAGTCATTTTTGAGGAGTCTGCTCCTTCATGATCAACGCGACCCAAACATCCGCCAAAAAGGGGGAAGGAGACATATAAAGGAAAGAGACCTGCAAAGTCGAGTCCAAGTGATTCTAGCTCAGACAGCATGGGTGTCTATGACACCCACTTCGCTATATCTGAGTCGGACAAAGAGGAAGAGTTTGGGTCTAGAACTCCAGCCTATGAGTCAAAACCAGTGGATGATCAAACCCTTCGGTGGAGATAGGCTAAATTGTGTTCAAAAGTGCTACATGATCTGTCAAGACTCTCTGTACTCCCGACTCCTCATGCACCTCCAGCACAGGTAGCCGAGAAGGCACCACAAGTGCCGCAGCCCAGGCACCACTATTACGCTCGATGAATAGGTTAAAGGCGGCTGGGTTGAGAACTATTTTGGAAGAAAAGAGGTTTTCCACTGATAGGGTAGTAAACAGGTATCCGACTGTGTTAGACATAATTCAGTTTAACAAATTTGAGTGATTCACACAACCCTGACGCCCATACATACCTTCTTGGGTTTGGGAGTTATATGAGAAGTACCGTAAGCTGATCCCGAAAGGTAAGAAGAAGGCTAGTTTTTTTGCATCTGTTGATCATGTGGTGGTGCGAGGTAAAAAGGTTAAGTACAGAAGTTCAAACATAAATGTGGTGTTGGGGTGCACAGTCAATGTGATCCATTTCTTGGTGGATAGGATTTAGACAAAAACCCTCAATGACCTTAAGGGATGGTTGGCTCCCTTGATTTCTGACATTACACCTCCGTGGATTGAGCCTGGGTCCAGATTGAGAAGGACCTGAATGTAGCTGCATGGTACTGGTTTGGGTTCATTAGCAGCACACTCATGCCGTCACATAATGAGTCCATCCTCCGACACGTAAAGGCAGTTCTTATAGGATCTATTATTGACTGGGATAGACTGAATCTCGGGTTGATTATTAAGGAGGAGATTTCCATGAGGGCCAAGCAACGTCAAACCTCGCTTTAATACTCAGTACTGATCAGGGAGTTGTGCCAATGAGCTAGAGTGCCCTTTGTGGCAAAGAAGAATGTTGAAATGACGCCCACTTCCTCTACTGATATCCAAAAGATCGAGGTAGAGTACACTATTGATGAGGCTGAGCGGAATAGGACTGCACTGGTGGACACATACCCGACTATTGATATAGATATGTTGGAGGCAGATACTACTCCTTCCACTCAGGCAGACGAGCATTCAGGTACACCTAGCTCATCTACTCCTACTACATCTGGTCCTACTGCTTTTGCGGCTGGTGTCTCCCACCCACTTTTGACACAGGCCATGCTATATAGAATAGGCCACCTAGATTATTCGGCCGATGTGCGTGCCTCCCTAGTTGAGGTAGTTATCCCAGATTGATTGAACGGGCCATTGTTGTTGCTCTTGCCCCTATTCGGGATGAGCTGCGAAAGCAGGGAGATAATTATAGCTCACTAAGTGGAATTCGATGCACTCACTGTGCGAGTTGATGCATGTGAAAAGGGTGGTCAACAGTTTGATTATGTCACAACCTTGAATGATGATATTGCTGGGTTGAGACGTGATGAGGATGAGCTCAAATCCACTAACATTTCGATGCTTTAGGGTACTGTGGATGTTCCAGAGAGAGCGGTTCCTACTATTTTTGAGATCCCTCCAACCACTACGATTGGAGATGATGTTTTAGATGATGATGGTGATAAGGCAGACACTCCTGAGATGGATGAGAAGGAGCTTGGGACCCGTGAGTCTCCATTGTATGATGATCTTGAGGATTTGGAGGGTGCAATGGTGCAGACAATGATGGAGGCTTCACTTCAAGACACCTCGAAGATAGGTTCCAGTGGAGCACAATCTACTGGTGGAGATGCGCCGGGCATTGATGCCCAAACTAAAACATCACAGATGTGCAACGTTCACCTCAGGCTTAGCCTAAGAGGGGGATCTTGATTCTCTTTTTGTTTCATTCTTGAGATATTTATTTTTTTTCACATTGAAGACGCTGTTTCGTATTTTTTTGTAGGGTGTGGGTATCTTTATACCCATCCCCTTGGGTTGTATATCTATTTTTTTTTGGATGCTTTGGGATGATTTTTTGTTTTGTGTCCAAATATCATTTTTATGGTTAATTGTGAATGTTTGTTTTTGATCCACCTTCTGATTATTGAATTTGTGAATGTTGTGGCTATTTTCTTGCATATTGAAGTATCGATTGGGATCAATACCGATGACTTGAATAGTGCTCTTCATTGAACGATATGTTTTTGCAAGTCCAATGAGGAAAATTTGAGTTGCATAAGTCATGTCTGGACTCTAAGCATCTTGTTGTGACTAGTCGATTGTCGAGATGAGTCTTGTGATGATCGTTGCACGCAAGCTTAACTTGTAGAGACATGATCGATGATTCTGTTGAATGCCTTGAATGGTGATGTTTTCTTGAAACATGTGCTTGGTGATACCTAGAACTTGCCCGTTGGTCCAATTTATTAGTATTGGTAACTGAAAGACGTGATCTTAGGCACATATTTGTGAGAGTGAACCAAATTGCTACTATACCTCTTTCTGATCACCTTGTGAGAGTGTGAATCTAACTTGGCACCATTTGAGCCTAACGTTTTATTTGGATAAAACATGAAAACATTTAGCCTCTTTCCTTTGCACTTAAAACCTTCATAAAACCTTGGTTTATTTGAATAGCCAACTTAGGCCAAAAGCCTAAGTTGTGGTGTGGTGAAAAACGAGGAGAGAAATTGATCAAGAAATTTATGAAATTCATCTATGAAGATTTGTTTTGAAAAGATGGAACCCTCCATATATAAAAAAAAAAGAGAAACAAAATAAAAGCGAAAGAAAAAGATTGATAAAGAATTTCTCAATTTGTGCATTTGTGGAAATATAAGGGATATCCAATGCTTCTAACAATAAGTTTTGTCCTTGAAAATACTTTGGGCGGATTGTGAAAATGAAAAGAGTGAAAGAAAAGGAAAAGAAGTAAAATGCAACACATGCTTCATGAAGTACAAGTCACTGAGCCAAAATGATCATACATTTACCCTCTTCCCCGTTACAAGCCTTAAAAGACCTTGGTGATCTTGATTGAGCTGAATGACGTGTTGATAGGAAAATACGAGAAAGTTTATGGGTAAAATCATGCATATGTTTATCTTTGAGAGTGTGAGAGTTGATTTTAATTCCTTATGATATAATCTTTGATGGACTTTGTGGGAGCATGAAATCATTCTTTATGTGAGGGCATTTGAATACTCTTGTTGAGCTTGAATTTGTATTTGAGGCAAGAATTATGAGCTTGACTTCTTTTTTATGATGGCTAGTCATCGTTTGAAACTTTTAGTGCACACTTGAATATTGTTTGTGAAGATTAAACCTCGTGTGCATTTATGTTGACTCTCAAGTAGCACTATTTGTAGACATCCCTATTCACCTGATTGATCTTGTGTTTTACTTGAGGACAAGCAAAAGTTTAAGCTAGGCGTGCTGATGAGTCGGGGATTTGATGAATCGGATATTTCAACTCATTTAGGGCTTAATATTTATAGTTTTAGTTTCTTCAATGCCTACTTTATGCTCTAAAGTGATGTTAAAATAGTAATTTGCAGCAATGAAGACAAGAGAGCAAGGCAAGGACACTACTGCGAATGAAGGAGCGAAAAAGCTGAAAATTTTATAGAAATGCAAGGCTTGATGATCGCCAAGATCACTCAGCGAACCGCCGAGTGGCTCTTCAGCTCGCTGAAGATTATAGAGTGTCAGCCCGGGAAAGGCCAACTAGGCGATGGGAAGGACGAATTGGCGTTTCACCGACTCGATCGGCGATGGAGACTTAGCTCGCCCATAATTACAGAATGAGTTGTAAAAATGCAACCCAAAAAGGCGAGGTGAAGAATTATATTGGTGCATTGCCGAACAGGTCGGCGAGCCTGGCCTGGATCGCCTAAATTTACAGCAAGGAAGTGCTCAAAAACCTAGCTAGGCAGGCGATGGAAGGCATATTCGGCGCATCGCCGACCTGGTTGGCGACACACGACTTACTCCGTCGATCTATCCTAAAGCTAAAAATCTGGATATTATAAATGTAATTTTTAAAAGATGAAAACAGAAGCTTCCAATTCCAAAAAGTTCCTGCACATTCTAACTCTGAGGTTTTTATCCAAACACTGATTTTAGTAGTTTTGAGTAGAATTTTGAATTGGGTTTTGATTTGAAGTTGATTTCAAGCATAGTGAAGACTCGAATTGTGTTACCTAGTTGATGGAGAATATAGTGGGTGATAAATTCTTGTTTTTATGATGTGTGACTAACACACCATTTTTGGGGTGTGATTATGTGATTAAATAGTCTAATTAGCTTATGGGTGTTAGTATTTACTGATTTTACTGTTGATTTGAAGTGAGTTTGATTGATAGTTGTGTTTTATTTCATGAATTGTAGTGGCAAATGTAGTTCTAACATAGTATTCTAGGCTTGCTTGAGAAAGAGGTTTTAGACTAAGACTATCAATTGATGATTATAGTGATTGAGTTATTGTTGATTCAGCTTGATAAAGTGAATATGAATTCAATCCTACCTGTCTAGCTCGAGAGAGTAGATTAATTGACATTTTGGGTTATTCCTATTGTTAAGCTTGCCGAGGTTTGAGAGAACTCGCCTGAATTGTGGTGTTTTATCGAGAGATGGTTATTACATCTTAAGCCTAACCTAGCCACAAAGATTCAAAGTTTTTTAGTAAATTATAATCACCCATATGGCGAAATTAGCATTTAATCGATCACATCCCCGAGAATCCTTCTCTACTTTATTACTCCCCTATTTTCATAGTTGTTAGTTGTAACTCTAATCCCCCCATTTGACACTAGTTGTCAACCCCTAAAATTTACTTTAACTTGTTTCGATAATGTTTACTTGTACAAACGACGAGAACACGCCTTTTACTTCATAATTGAATTCCATTTCGAACTCGATACTTTCTTCAGAAAGAAATGTTAGAATTGAATTATTAGTTGATAACTATTTTGATTGCATTGTTATGAATCTAGCTTGAGAAAGTGGTTTGAATTGCAATCTTGCAAATCTAGCTTGAAAAAAGTGGATTGATTAAGTTAATGGGTTGTTCGATTGTGTTTCGCTTGTGAGGTTTGAAAGAACTCACTTGAATCGCAATATTTGATTGAGAAATGGCTATTGCACTTAAAATCCCAACCTACCGACTAATATTCAACAAGTTTGAGTAACTCGTAATCACCCATTATGAGAAATTAGCATTCAACTTATCACAATCCCAAGAAATCTTCTATGCTTGCTTACTTCTATTTTTAGTAGTTGTAAATTTGTTACCGAAGTCCCCCATTTGATAGTAATCATTTAAACTTTCTGATTTACTTTAGTGTTACGAAACATCTACTTAAACAAACGATTATGACATGATTTTACTTCTTCATCGAATTATTTACTATATCACTCCCTATGGGATCGACCCCAACTCTTAGTTGGTTTTATACTTGTTAGCAATGGCCTACACTTAGAACTTGATGAAGTGTAGTTGAGCTTTATCAGTCAAAAGCATGTGAGAAGAGTTTCCAAGAATTGAAAGATAGAATCACCTCCGCTCCGATGTTGACTCTACCTGAAGGGTGGTCCGTGGATTGGTTGTTTATTGTGATTCTTCAAGGGTTGGATTAGGGTGTGTTCTTATGAAAAATGGGAAAGTTATTCATATTCTTCACATCAACTCAAAATTCATGAAAAGAACTATCCTACCCATGATTTAGAACTAGCGGTAATTGTGTTTTCCTTAAAAATATGGAGGTAGTACTTTTATGGTGTCCATGTTGATGTCTTCACCGACCACAAGAGTATGTACTATGTGTTTAAGAAAAAGGATCTAAATTTTTGCCAAAAGAGGTGGCTTGAGTTACTAAAAGGTTATGACATGATTGTTCGCTATCACACCGGTAAGGCGAATATGATGGCAAATGCTCTTAGTCGACTATCAATGGGTAGTGTTGATCAAGTTGAGGAAGATAAAAAGTAGTTGGTTGGTGATGTTCATAGATTTTCCAGGTTGGGTGTTCGGTTTGTTGTTTCTAATAAAGGTGGTGTTATTGTTCACAATGGTTCAGAATCATCCATTATGTCATATGTGAAAGCCAAGCAAGGTCTTGATCCGATTTTGGTTGAGTTGAAGGAAGTGGTACTTAAAAATCCTGTTAAGGCTTTCTCCCACAGGGGAGATAGTGTGCTTCGATATCAAGGTCTATTGTGTGTTCCTAATGTTGATGACTTAAGAGAGAAAATCTTATTAGAAGCTCATAGTTCTCGATAATCCATTCACCCGGGAGCCACAAAGATGTATTCTTACTTGCGGGACATCTATTTGTTGAATGTGATGAAAAAAGATATTGCAGAATTTATGGCTAAGTGTCTTGATTTTAAACAAATGAAAGTTGAGCATCAAAAGCTGGGAGATTTTTCCTAAGATAGTAGTATTCCTACTTGGAAGTGGGAAGATTTTAATATGGACTTCACTATTGGTTTACCCCGAACCCGAAGACAACACGACTCAATTTTGGTTATAGTAGATCGTATGACAAAATCGGCTCATTTCATTTCCGTCAAGGTTTTTTATTCGGTGATGGACTATGCTACGTTGTAGTTAAGTGAGATGGTTAGCCTGGATGGAGTGCCTCTATCCCTTATCTCCGACTATGTTACCCAATTTACTTCTTCATTTTGGAAATCTTTCTAGATGGGTCTTGGTACTCGTGTTAAGCCTAGTATGGCCTTTCATCCTCAAACCGATGGGTAAACAGAGCGTACTATAAAAATATTGGAAGATATGCTATAGAGCTTGTGTGATTTACTTCAAGGGTAATTTGGATGATTATTTTTCTTTGATTGAGTTTGCTTATAATAATAGCTATCATTCAAGCATTGGTATGACTCCATTTGAGGCTCTTTATGGTAGGATTTGCAGATCTCTAATAGATTGTATGAAGTAGGTGAAGTTTCTTTGAAATGTCCTGAATTGGCACATGAGGCTATGGAAAAAGTTCAGCTTATTAGAGAAATGTTTAAGATGGCTCAAAGTCGACAAAACTCTTATGCCGATGTTAGAAGGAAAAATCTTGAATTTGATGTAGATGATTGGTTTACTTGAAAATTTCACCAATGAAGGGTATAATGATGTTTCAAAACAAAGATAAGCTTGGTCTCAGTTATGTGGGCCCATATCAAATTTTGAGGCGTATTGCTAAGGTTGCTTACGAAATTGATTTTCCTAATGACTTAACATCGGTTCATCCAGTTTTCTGTGTTTCTTTGTTGAAGAAATATGTTGCTGATCCGATATCTATTTTACCATTGAAGAGAGTTGGTATAAATGGGAGTCTTTCTTATGAAGAAGTTATGGTTGAGAATTTGGACCGACAAGTTAAGAAATTGAGGAAAGGAAGTTGCATCCATAAAGGTCTCATGGAGGAACCAAAAAGTTGAGGGCTCTACTTGGGAGGCCGAGGCCAATATGATGTCCCTTTATCCCCATCTATTTCCCTTCGATCTATTTAAGCTTGAGGTATTTAGCTCCTCATGGTTCATCCTTATTGGTTTCATGTGTCTTAGTTGTCTTCATGCTTCCTCATGCATGCATATTCATGAAAAACTTGATCTTTGAGAAAATGAGGTATGTTTGATTGATTTCTTCATGATTATATGTATTTTAGTGTGAATTGCATGCATGCCCTATGCAATTATGATTCAAATATGATTCATATTTGAGTGATGTTCCTCCTTATTTATATGCTTATGATGATGAAGTTGTATTCTTGTTGGGTTGTTAGACCTTTTCCCCTACCCTCCTTGTGTTGCCTTGAGTACCATTCGAGGATGAATGTTCCCACGGGGGAGATATTGTAACACCTCCGAATTTTTGAAAAGGAAGTTCTTTTTATTGAAGTCTGGTTTTACGGTCCCATCTACGGACGTTAGAATCTTCTACGGGCCGTAAATGGCAACAGTAGAAAGAGGGAAAATAAAATTTTCAAAACAACTCTCAGTACTGTTTGTACGATTCACCGGGATGGTCAGTTAATCTAAGTACAAGTCGTAGATAGGTCTCGTAGGTGAGTCCTGGACTTGGTGAAATTTAAGGGTCAAAGTTGGTTTCTACAGATCGTACAAATACCTACGAATCATAGAAAAGACCTATGAACCGTAGAAATGTTTCGTCAAAAGATAGGTGAAATCATGGTCTCAATACTTGGTCTACGGTTGACTAGTACGGAGGTCCAAAATGTAGGTCGAGTTGGCAGTAATTTTTAAAGGGCTTTTGGGTCTTTTTCCTAATCGAAACTATGTCATTTTAACTTCTAACATAAGCCCTATATAAAGTTTTAAGTCCCCAATTTACCCATTTTCAACTCATTCTCCTAAATTCCCTAAACTTGACCGAATTCACTCCCCAAATTCTCTCAAGGCTAATCCTGCAGGTTGACATATGTGATAAAAGTTTTTCCTAGTTGGTTAGTTGACAAACTCAGCTCTGTAAACATGGAATATATGTGCTTATAAGGTTTTAGTTGCTCTATCTTTGTGAGTTTAAACTTTGAAATCACAATCTGCAATTATATACGAGTAGTTTCAATGCCACATTGTGTTTATACTACCCGAGCTGGTTAATTTACTCTCTTGATCAGCTTGATTTTATTTCTCAAAAGTTTTGCACTTCTTATCACGCGAAGGACAGTTTGATTAAGTGATAATAGATATTTTTAATACTTCAACTCTAATTTCTGAGATTGACCGAATATTTATTTGTAAATTTGACTTGAGCTTAACACGTGCAGTATGACAGTGGAAAAGGGGTGATGTTCAAACAGAAATTTCTTGATCAAGATTGTTCCTATACAACAAGATTCTTTCCCAAATTAAGATTAAAAAATAGAATTTATTTCATAGTCAACTTACAAGATTGTCTCCAAAATTAAGACAAGATCTTGCTTATAGTTCCATGCTTCTCTATGATAGAGGAGTCTATGTGCTTTGTTTGTTTGCTCCACCCTGTTTGATGATAACTAATTAATTAACAACAAGGAATACGTTTTGGGGCTAACATCTATGAAGTACATCACCATATGCATAACTATCTTGTGCAACTACAAACATACAAAATAGATTTTACGGTCAACTTTTTACAAGTAATATTTTGAAGTTCAAAAAAGTTCATTTTGGATGTTTGAATTGATTCTAAGCTTCATTTGTACTATGTTTCCTTCTGGCCTTAATTATATTATTTTTATGCTAAAGTTTTTCTCCTCCGTTTATGTTAATAGGTTGGAGCACCTACTCATGTTGGTTTGGTGGCTCCCGTTGAATGTTGATGTTGTTGTCCCTCCTGGAAACACTGGTCTTGACCCCTCTCTGACCTCTTTCTTCAAGGTACTTTTCTCATGCTCCAAAGGATTTGATTTTCACTTGTCTACTAAGTTATTTCTCCTTACCTTACAATATATTCTTGCAGGTGCTCAAAGCTTGACACATGGTGCAGATTACAGAGATTCTATTTCTAGTTTGGCTTTTAGTTATGATGATCAGTTGCCTTCTTCTGGGAGCATTGATGGGCATATGAGAGTGGGCACCACTTCAGATAGTCTAAAGGGCAAACTTGAAGGTCCTTTTGGGGAATACAAGTGAAACATTTTCTAGTGCCTAAGAAATTTAGTTTTTGCATGATAATTTGAGATCGAGTGGGTCAGGTAGCACCCAAGAAGATATTTGGCGTGTGTTTGGTAGGAAAGGAAAATATTTTTCAATTTTCTTATGTTTGATTGGATAAAATATTTTGGAAAATGTTTTTCAAATTAACTCATTTTCTTTAAATTTAAGGAAAATGACTTCCCTTAAAAAATTAAGGAAAACATTTTCCAAAACTCTTCTCCAACTTCAAATTACAATTTATTTATTTTTAAAAAATCTTTTTTTGTTGAAAATAAATAAATTTAAAGCTTTTTAAAAAAAAAAATTATTTTCAATTTATAATTTTCTTACCCCACCCTCACACCCTACCCTTACCCCCCTTCCCCCGCCCAATAAAAATATTTTAAGTTTGTTTTTGAAAAGTATTTTCAATTTCAAATTTTTATTTTCATTCCACCCCGACCCCTATCCTCGACCCCCTCCCCCCCACGCACTCCTCCAAAAAAGCTTAAAAAATTAAAGTTTATTTCTAAAAAATATTTTCAAATTCAAATTCTTAATTTTCATCCCACCCCACCCCCGGCCAGCCCCCTTACCAGCCCACCCCCCACCCCCCAAAAAAATAATTTAAAGTTTGTTTTTAAAAAATATTTTCAATTTCA
>JAJOOR010058353.1:0-13951 GCA_036250505.1 Solanum acaule | reverse complement strand
ATATGCATTCATCTTCTTTATGAAATACTTATCCTAGGAAATTGAAAAAGGGCCAGTGATGCTTACTTAATCATTATGATTTATCACTTTACTCATTATACAAATCCTTTTGTAATGCTATTATTGATTCTTAAGTTGTTACATCTCTCGATTGGAATCACGCACTTCTCATGTGGAGTTAATGTGGTGTTATGTTATCTTTCTTTACATATGATTTTCCATTCGTTTCATTGTATTAAGTTATAGTAGATGTTCTATGCGTAGTTTTGGTATAAGATTGATATATGGTTTTCTCTCGAAATTTATACAAATGTTATAATATTCACTTTTATCTTGTAACTATTGATAGTATGCTCTGCAAAATGTTGATTTAATAACAAATTATCGTTTTACTTTATCGGTAGATATTTAATTGCATGTATTGGCTACACACATTTGGAACATGATAATGAATTTCATATTGAATTAGTTTTATATAATACTCATAGGTATTGAAATTTATCTGACTTATAAAATAGAAAAAATTGTTAGTTTTGTAGGGCTAATTTTTCTATTTTGAGAAAGGAATGAAATCAACAAACATGGAGTGAAATAGTCTTATTATTACCATTATTTCAGTTTTTTTTGGATACAGTTTTTAGAATTAAAAGGCTTGCAATATTCCTTCAATCCTTAAAAGTTTCTCTTTGGAAGAAAATTAGGCCTAAATATAACCAGATTATGTTCTAATCCCAAACCTCAAGCCAGTCTTACGATTATTTCACCAAAACCATGGTTTTTCCACTATTAAGTCAAGTCAAACCCTCCCCTAAAGTCACAACCACAGATTCTAACGCTTAAGAATTGACATACCAAGTTAGGAGAGTTGACTTACCTTTATGGAGGATTCTAGTGGAAAACTAATGAAAATCACCCTAGGTGGCCTCTGCACTTCCCCAAAACATTCCTGCATTGAATTGACGATTTTGGGAATTTTCTACATTTATACTGACTTACCCCGCCATAGCGACCCAATCCCACTATAGCATCATCTCCGTAGTTGAAATGCCCGCTATAGCGGGAATTAATTTTTCTACTTTAGTGGTATGTCACCTGCTATAGGAGCGTGCATGAGTCAAACTCGAAATTCCTCCCAAATTAGCATATTTCTCAACACACTTTAAAACCTTGACGTTCCAAACCAATGCCTTCATGTCAAGTTTGATAATAAGAGTTCTACTTGCTCGAATTTACTTCCAAAAAGTCCTACATATACCTTAATATCTTAGTAAAAAGGTATACAGACGCAACTCATACAGATCACCCAATCTTTTCTTCGAAAGTACCCTAGACTTTATTTTTGCTTAGATTTTGTCCAAGCCTAGTCTAGCTGGAAATATTCAACTCACTATTCCAAAACTTTTCTCGTCCAATATCTTTCGTGATTAACTCACTATAACAACAATAAATGTTGTTACATTGATGGACTTAAGTTGGCCAAAGTCAAATCATAGTTCAATCGATATTAGGATATCGATCCTATTTCTATATGTCATTAAGATGACATTTTTAGGGTTACAAATTATTGATAGAAGTTTGGGATTACTAGTAGCATAAATAATTTGTAGTTCTTAGGGTTTAATTATTGTTTCTCTAAAGATAATTACTTAATGAAAAAGTCTCTCTCAAGAGTTGCATTTATCAAAGATGTTGTTTACTTTCTTTTACATTAATGTTCTTTAGTAGTTTATATTGTAGCAGTTATTGTTTACAACTAGTTATGGATAGCCAAAATCATAACTAGGTTTAAGAATCTAAAAGTTGGGATGGTGATAGTAGATTATGTAACACCACAAAAATTCATTTCTCAATTGGACTTTGAAACTTTCAAAAAGTTGCTGAAGTACTCATTCTACGAGCCTATATACAGACCTTAGAGGGTCCTATTGATTGTCGGAATGAGTCATAGGTCGAATTCTATAAATTGGAAAATATCAACTCCTAGATGTGTTCCTACGGACCAATAGTCGTAGGATAGGGCTCACAGATGAGATAAAGACTTAGTGAAATTTTAGGATAAATCTAAGTTTTATGAATGGATTATATAGTCTATAAAAGGACCTACAGGCCTAATTCGTAGCTTAACTCAGTCCCCCGCAAGTTGAGCCATCAGTATATTTTCTACGATTTTCTAGTACGATCCATAGAAGGTCCTATGGACCGTAGATGTCCATCTATGTAAAGGGACTCAGATATTGTTCTCCAGTAGTGGGATCTAGGACAATACTGTCCATAGAAGTTTGTACATACCATAGGTTCCTACTGTTGATGATTCTAGCAGTTTCTGACAGGGTCAATTTAGTTTTTTCCCTACCCCTTCTAAGTCTAAACCCTAATGTTTTTACACTTTATTAAGGTTATTTTTGGTATAGATCACCCCTAACACACTCCTTAATGCTCCCAAGAGTTGGAGCAAAGATCCACGAAGAGAAACCTATGGGTTTCAAGCGTCTTCTTAAAGTTCTTCAAAGTTTCTCCAAGAACATTGTTCTTCCAAGTATGTAAGGCTACTCATAGCAATAGAATAAGTTCCTTCGCATGCCTTGTAATGTCCAATTTCTTGTGAATTTGCTTTTCATAATAAAATGACCATCTTCCCCTTTCCCTTAGTATTTTCATGCTTAATTTGTGTTGTGAGGATGGTTGGTGTGGTCCCTGATGTGATCAAGTGTGATTTTAACCCTTTGGAGTTGAGAATTATTGGTAGGGTTGACATTGGTTGACATTTTGAGTTTCGTGTGTCGGATGGGAATTCTATTAGTTTCATCATATCCAGAATGTTGAGTTTGAGCTAGCAAAATTGTTGGTTAGATTTCGGGGGCCTTAGGTTGAGGTTTAGGTGTTCGGGTTAGAAGTTGAGTTTTATGCCTTAAGAGTGGTTTGGGAGGGTAATTCCATCATTTGACCTCTTTATGGAAATTCAACGATTTCATTGAGTCCACAATGTTGAATTTTCTGGGATAGCATATTTAGTTTATTTTTATCAAACTATGAACGATTTCTAAGGGTCCATTTGGAGACATTTTCCCTTATGTTGAGTTGTGAGTTTATAGTTTTTGGTGCAATTCATTTTTATCTTTCCGATCACGGCCCATACGCGATGTGTCTTTTCCGTGGCATTCACAATCGTGACCCATAGGCTCATGATCATGATGAACCTATTTCCTTAGCCTTCGTGATCTCGGACAAGGGGTCTCATAATTGAAATATAACCTTCATGTCCTCTGCGACCGCAAGAAAGATTGGCTCACAATCACGATGGCCATTATTCACTTGGACAGAACCCAATTCATGATTCTGTCCATTTTTCTAATTTCCACCATTTTCACTCGATTTGAGCTTAGGAGAGGCAATTCTTGGAAGTTTGTCTTGGTGAAATTTGTGTTGGTAAGTTCCTCTACCAACTCTTTATCATTTCCTTCAATTTTTATCATCCAAAACACCTTTTACATCTTGTTTTCAATATGAGTTTTGGGGGGGCTTTCCCGTAAGTTGTAAAATTGTCATTTTCTTATTTTGGAGATTGATTTTTGGTTGTTTTTAATGGGGTTTTCAACCACATACTCCTTTTGACTTGTAGAACATGTCTTTGAACTAAAAATGTCACTTAACCCTTTTGATTTCTAATTTGATTTTTTGGACTAGTTTACCTACTAATTCTAATCTTATATATATGGTTATCATTGGGCCCCTTTTGATGAGCTCTATCCATTCTTGATAGTGGAGGATCATTTTTGTGATCATATGATTGAGGAAGTTCTTTGATAGAGTTTTTAGAGTGACGTTTCATCCTTCGAGGTATGTTTGGCTATCTGTCTTTTAGAGTAAGATGAGTAAGTGATCTTTCTTAGGAAGTCAATTATGAAATGAATTCTAGTATGAGTTTTAGAGGTTGGTAAGTTTTGACCTTTTTGTTTAGTTTGTGTGATGAATATTTGTGATGCTAAGCCTGTGTGGAGGCTTTCTTGATATTCTTAATTGCTGCTAAAAACATGTGATGTCTATCTTTATATTTGACATTGAGATACCCGAGTTAGGGGCTTGTGTTGATTTTTGAAACATCTTAAAATGAATGAAATGCTTTTATATGTGGTAAGACTAATTTTAAATGGTTTCCTCCACTATCTCAATCATTTGAGAACATGTTTAATGACTTGTGGAGTTTGGGAACTTGATACTATTTGAAATCCTTGATGAATTGATTATGAATTTTTATTGTATGTGTTGTGATGCATTCATCCTCATGCAACATATCACTATTCATGGAAAGATGAGAAAGTGGAGAAATACTACCTTTTCCAGAAACAAAATATGACACCTTGCTTATATCTTTGACTATGAGCAAGGTGGAAGGTTGATGAGATATTGAGATAATGAGATTGGTATATGGACTGCGAGACCCAATGGGTAATTTTCTGGAATCTAAAGCTCTGTAAGGTGTACTTGACATGTTGTGTGATGACCTTGTTTCCACCACATCATTCCATTATTTCATCATCTCATTGCATCACAACAATCAACTTTGTTGTGTTGTGTAACTTGATTATATGTTTATTTGAGTATTATACGTACCCTTTTGTATTTACGTTATTCACACTATTATTATATAAATATGCGGCATCGATGTCAGAATGGGATTTTTCTGCATTCAAGTCGAAGCATTTCATAGTTTATTTCTTAAGTTTGATTAGTTGCTTATACTCAGTCGGTCTAACTTACTGAGTACATGTGGATTGTGCTCACCCATACTTCTATTATACTTTTGATGCAGATCCTAGTCAGGGTGATTTTTGTAGCGGCTGATCAGATCTGGCGATTTGTTCTCTTTCATATTTGTGGTGAAATCCTTTTTTTGGGATCACCATTAGTCTTAATCTATCATTTACGGTCTTTAATTTTCTTTCGAGTACTTGATATGTATTTTAGAGTCTAGAAATGTATTAGATGCTCTTTATACTTATACTACCAGATTTTAGGATTTTTCTTTATAGTTTTCTTATCGGTTGTTGCCTAACTTCCCTTGGAAGTCTCGTATGTGTTATTTCTTTCGACTTACACACCATTTTGGGGTTTTTACAGGGTATGCAATCATGACCTAAGCTTTTGGGTCATGACAAATAGGTATCAGAGCCAAGATCACTATTCCCATAAGTTAAAGAGCATGGTGTCTAGTAAAATCTTACAGATTGGTATATGGATGTCTGTACTTATCTTCGACAGGTTATAAGATACATATTAGGAGAAATTCCTTTTCCTTGATTCATTTCATGTGAATTATTCATAACAAGTGTTTGATAACTCAAATCTATTCTTTATATACATATGACGAGCACTAGAGCCATTACCTAAGATAGCGAGGTCATACCTACTACTCGAGCCTAGTTCATGTGTGAGGTAGCGGATGCAAAGGAGTTAGGGGTCGTGGCCAAGTAAGAGAGGCATCACCTTCTCACAGACGAAATAGAAAGGTATCACCTGAGCCCTTATATTAGCATGATGATGTTATTGATTAGTAGACTAAGAAGTGGGGACCAACTCAACCTTTTTTGGTTCCGGAAAATGCTCCAATGCTTCAAAAGTTGATCATTAGGTTATTGGCTAGAATGGATAGTGCCTCTGTTTCTAGTATCAATCCGGGTATCGCAGGTTCCTATTACAGATGGCGATACACTGCTAGTTTAGGGGCCTAGCTTGGGATGTCAGACTCCTAGGTCCTCCTCAGTGACTTTTTTGGCACCTCCGAGATTTGAAGCTCCACCTATTTTATCTTGTGCAACCATGTCGGTTGCCAAGCAAAAGAGCTTTTAGAGATTTGTTAGATTGGAACCTCCTAGGTTTGACAGTATAACTGAATAGAAGGCTTATGACTTCTTGACTGAGTTCTAGGAAGAGTTGTTCAACCTGGGTATCTTAGATGCTCATGGGGTATCTTACAATCAGTTTTTAGGAGCGGCCAAGGAGTGGCCATGGAGTGTTAGAGAACAGTCCCTGCTCGTAGGCCCATTGGCTCTCCTAGTATGGGTTAGGAACAATTTACTTAGGTGTTCCTTGAGATGTTTGTGCCCTATAGCCTTCGAGATCAACACAAGGACGAGTTCGATATATTGGAGCAAGACTCCTTATAAGTTTATAAGTATGAGCCTCATTTCCATGAGTTATTCCATTATGCCATGTTGAGTATTCTTATAGAGTTTGAGCGTATTTGTAAGTTGGGGAAGGGTTTTTCTAGTTATCTTCAAGAGGCCAGAACCTCTCTTGTGCTACTAACTGGTATATTTAAAGTATTATTGATCTTGCTAGGATGATTAAGAGTATTCCGCATGCTAGACAAGGTAGCAGTATGAAAAGGTTTCATTGTAAGGGTCAATTCAGCGGTCGAATATTAAGAGGTGGAGATTATTCAGGCCAAAGCTCACATGGTTATCCGGGTAGGCTAGTGCATGACTCTACTGAGAGTACATTTGGTGTTAGTGAATCAAGGCCTAGACAGACTAGTCAGGGTACACATAGTGGATATTTAGGTCAGGGAGGGCATGCAGACTCTTCTTGTTATTTATAAAAGGGTTTTAGCCCCGTGGTTGTTTTATTTTTGAGGAGTTTTGGCAAAAGGCAAAGGATTGCTATAAACATGCTTCCACTGTCTAGTCAGGATCACAGACTACTCGCTCTACTCCAGTTACAGCGGCACAAGATACTTCATAAGGTACTAGAGGTGGTTCCAAGGGTAGAGCTTAGGGAGCTCAATGTAGTGCTTGTGGTGACTCTAAGTCTAGTGGTAGCCACAAACAGTTTTATGCTATACGGGGTGGATCCAAGGCGAAGGCCTTAGATGCACTGATCATAAGTACCATCTCACTCTATCATCATTCTTCTACAGTATTATTTGATCCTAGGTCGAACTATTAATATGTGTCTACTTATTTTGCTGCGAGTATTGATGATATGTGTGTCTTTATTGTTCCTATTAGTGTCTCTACCAGTAGGAGATTCCTTAGTGTGGATTAGGTGAATGGGTGTGTAGTGACATTTTCTCATAGTGAGAATTTAGTAGACTTGATTTTACTTGATATGCTTGATTTTGATGTGATATTGGGTATGGATTAGTTATCTTCCTATCTACGATCTTATATTGTTGTGCAAAGACTATAACTAGCTTACCCCATTTTACATATATCGATGTGGAATGGTTTTCTGAGTTCATATCTGAATGGAGTGATATCTTTTCTTCATACCCATCGTATGATGGAAAGGGATTCTTATTTTATTTGGCACATGTTCATGATCTTACTAAAGATCCATCTTCTTTAGAGACCACAAGAGTGGTGAGAGAGTTCATGGATGCGTTTCTTACATACTTACCGGGTGTTCCTTCAGACCGTGATATTGATTTTGTGATTGACTTGGAGCTGGGCACCAAGCCCATTTCCATCTCTCCTTACCGAATGGCTCTGGTAGAGATGAATGAATTAAAGGATCAATTTGAGGACTTGTTGAAGAATGGGTATATTTGACCTACTGTATCACTGTGGGGAGAACCACTCTTATTTTTTAAAGAAATAGAATTGTAGTATTAGGATGTGTAACAATTATCGGCAGTTGAACAACGAGATTGTCAAGAACAAGTATCCTCTTCCTTGCATCAATGATTTGTTTGATCAACTTTAGCGTGCGTCAGTGTTCTCTAAGATTGACTTGAGGTCGGGCTACTATCATTTGAGAGTTCGGGATTCTGATATCCCAAAGACTACTTTCAGGACTCATTATGGGAATTATGAGTTTGTCGTTATGTCCTTTGGACTGACTAATGCCCCGACCATTGTTATGGAGTTGATAAACCGAGTACTTTGGCCTTATTTAGATTATTTTGTGATTGTGTTTGTCAATGATATCTTTTTTTATTCCAAGAATGAGGCAGATCATGTTCATCACTTGAGGACCATCCTTTAGAGGTTGAGAGAGGAGAAGTTGTATTCCAAAGTCTCCAAGTGAGAGTTTTGGCTTGAGTATGTGGCTTTCTTGGATCATGTGGTGACCAAGAAAGGTATTATGGTTGATAAAATAAAGATTACGATAGTTCATGATTGGGTGAGACCTATTTCACCTATTAAGATTAGAAGTTTCATCAGGTTAGTAGGCTATTATCGTTGGTTTGTTTAGAGTTTCTCTTCCATCATAACTCCATTGACTATGTTGACTCAAAAGACTATGGTATTTCTATAGAAAGATGAGTGTGAGGCGAGCTTTCAAAAGCTTAAGGAGTAATTGACCTCAATACCTATCTTATAATTACATGGGAGGTGTGGCATTTATGGTATTATGTGATGCTTCATGTGTTGGTTTAGGTGGTATATTAATAAAAAAAAAGGAGAATCATAGCCTATGCTTCTCAATAGCTGAAGGTAGATGAGAAGAACTACCCTACTCATGATTTGGAGTTAGCAGTAATGGTCATCGTCTCAAAGTTATGGAGGAATTATCTCTATGGTGTGTATTGTGAGATCTTTATCAATCATCGTAGCTTGAAGTATATCCTTTTTAAGCTGAATCTAAACATAAGGTAACATATAAGGTTGGAATTATTGAAGGACTGCGACATCTATATTCTTTATCATCTGGGCAATGCAAACATGGTAGGGGATGCTTTGAGTCGGAAGGCACCTAGTATGGGTAGCTTAGCCTTTCTTAAGGTGGATGAGAGACCTTTGGTTTTAGAGGTTCAATTGTTAGCTAGACAACTTTTTCGACTTAATAATTTCGCATCTTACTATATTTTAGCCTTTGTTGAGGCTAGGTGTACATTGATGGACTAGATTCGTGTACATCAATTTGAGGATGACAAGTTGAGAGTGATTCGGGACAAGGTGTTAAAAGGTGAAACTAAGTCGGCATCTCCTAATATTGGAGGAGGCTCATTATTCTAAATACTCTTTTCACCCGAGGCAGCCAAAATGTACCATGATTTGAAGCAACACTATTCCTGGTATCATATGTAGGGAGAAATTGTGGACTTTGTGGTCAAGTGTTTGAGCTATCAGCAAGTGAAGTATTAGCATCAAAGATCGGTTGTTACATTGCAAAGAATGCCCATCCCTGAGTAGAAGTGGGAGCACATTACTATAGATTTTGTGACTAGATTACCCTTGACTTCGGGTAAGTTTGATTCTATTTGGGTTATTATGGATCGGTTGGCCAAGTCAGCTCCTTGTATTCCAATGAAGACTAACTATAATAAGGAGATGTTGTCTAGGATCTACGTTCAGGAGATTGTTCTTTTGCATAGAGTGCCCATTTTTATTGTGTCTAGAGGTGCACAATTCACCTCTCATTTTTGGAGTTTTATGCAGGAAAAATGGGGTACCAAGCTTGAATTTCGCCTTCAATCCTCAGATTGATGGTCAGTCTGAGTGGACTATTTAGGTGCTAGAGGATATGCTTTAGGCTTATTTCATGGACTTTTGTGGTCATTGGGACCAATACCTACATTTTGTGGAGTTTGCTTATAACAATAGTTATCAATGTAACATTCAGATGGCCCTGTTTGCAATTTGTATGGGAGGAGGTGTAGATCTCCCATTAGATGGTTCAATTCATTTGAAGTACGACCCTGGGGAACTTATTTATTAAGAGACTCTATGGATAGGGTGAAGTTGAATCAGCAGCGCCTTGTGACCGCACAGAGTAGCAAGAAGAGATATGCAGATACGCGAGTCTGGGATGTGTCATTTGCAATTGGTGAGAGGGTTTTGTTTAAGGTGTCACCCTTCAAGGGAGTGATGAGGTTTTGAAAGAAAGGAAAGCTTAGTACACAAGTCATTGCACCTTTTGAGATTTTGGGGAAGTGCAAAGAGGTAGCCCATATGATGGCCTTGCCTCCGAGCCTTTCAGAAGTCCACCATGTGTTTCATATCTTGATGCTTAATCTATATTGTCATGATGATTCTTATGTGATTCAGTAGGACTTACTTGTTGTGAATCAAAATATGTTTTATGGGGAGGAGCCAATTTCCATCTTGGATAGGCAGACTAGACAATTGAGATCTTAGCATATTGACTCAGTAAAGGTGCACTGGATACATCGACCTTATGAGGAGGTGATAGTGGAGGTGGAGCCTGCCATGTGTTTAAGATACCCTAATCTTTTGACCCCTTTAGGTACCTTATTTTGCTTTTGATTTGAGGATGACACTTATTTTAGTGGTGGATAGTGTAATGTCCCATTCTTGTGAATTTCCTTTTAATTGTGAAATTACCATTTTGCCCTTCCCCTTAGGATTTTCAGGCTTAGTTTGTGTTGTTGGAATGGTTGGTGTGGTTACCAATGCGATTGGGTGTGTTTCTAGGGATTTTGACCCTTTGGAGTTGAGAATTCTAGGTAGGGTTGAGTTTGGTCAATATTTTAAGTTTCAAGCGTCGGATAGGAATTTCATCAATTCCATTGCATTCAAAATGTTGAGTTTGAGCTAGTAAGATGGTTGGTGTTATTCATGGGGCCTTAAGAGTGATCTAGGAGTGTAATTTTTTCATTAGACCTTTTCTTCGAAATCTAACGATTCCTTTGAGTCCGAAATGTTGAATTTAGTGGGGTGGCATGTCCAATTTATTTTTATCGAACTCCGATCGAGTTTTGAGGGTCCATTTAGAGAAATTTTTCCTTGTGTTGAGTTGCTTGTTTTCAGTTTCTAGTGCAGGTCATTTTTTATCTTCGCGATTACGCCTATAGGTTGGTGATCTAGGTGTGTCTTCTCTATGGACTTTGCGATCGCGCCTCAAAGGCTCGTGATTGCGATGAACCTGTTTCCTTATAATTCATGATCACAGATACTAGGTCTCACGACCGCGATGTAACCTTAGTTTCCTTTGTGATCCCGAGAATAAGTGGCTCGCGATCGCGACAACTATTTTTCACCTCGAAAGAACCTAAATTTGGGATTCTCTTTATTTTTCTCCTTTCTACCATTTTCACTCGATTTAAGCTTAGGAGAGGTGATTGTTGGATGTTTTTATTGCTGAAATTTGTGTGGGTATGATCCTCTACAAACTCCTTATCATTTCCTTCAATTTTTATCATCCCAAACACCTTGGAAATCTTGTTTTCAATGTGCGTTTTGGGGGTTTTTCCACTAAGTTGGAAAATTGGTATTGTCTTATTTTGGAGGTTGATCCTCACTTTTTTATGAGGTTTTCAACCACGAAGTCCTCTTGACTTGCAGAACATTTTTTTCTACTAAAAAATAGAGTCTATCCTTTTGATTTCCGAAGTGATTTTTGGACTATTTTATGTCTAATTTCTTATCTTATAAAAATGGGTATTATTAGAATTCTTTTGATGAACTCTATCCATTCATGATGTGTTACGACCCAAGGTACCCCCTAGGCGTAACATGGTGTATGAGACCCCGAGAGGAATCATACAAGCCACTTAGCATTCATAACATAAGAAATAGAACAAATAGATAAAGAAATACATTTCAAGTCCCAAAAGTTTTTATAAAAGTAAAGCGGAAGCCTAAACACTTTGTCTCATTATCCATCTAGTACATAAGAATGAAATTTGTCCTAGCCCATACATCATGTCAAAAACTGAAAATAAGAAAGAAAATTGGAAACACTGAAAATCCATCATCGAAGCATGACGACTCACCAAAGCTCAGAATCTCTCAAATCAACCTCTAGCAATGAAACTGAAAACCCTGACTATCGAACCCTAAATTTTTGGAAATGTAGGCAAGAGTATTCTCTAGTACATAATGTGTACCAACTATGATAGCCGTGCATATAAACATTCAAATCATTCTAAAATAGTACATTTCATGACATGCAATGACCAAGCTAAAACATGATCAATGCAAGCTAACATCTATAAAACCTTTGAATACATGTGAGATACTTTTTGAAGTAACCTTAGTTCATTATTATTGTGGAAAGTGGCCTTAACTGACGTAGAGACCATGTGAGCTATAACATGATCCCCCGGTGTCTCCCACGCCGAAAATGGTTGTCCTACTTGCCAAGGTAAGGACCATGAACTTCTAGCTTAGGTGGATCTACTAGCTAATGTCTATCTAGACAATCATCCTATGGGGGCACATAGGTAAGGGATAAGGAGATTTCTTCTAGAAACCCGGCCTCTACTCACGATAGGGCTTCCATCTCAATATCCTCTCGGTGCTAAGCATAAATCTCATGGAATAGGTCATCTTCTTACTTTTTCTTATTATCCATGGAAGGCCACATCATCTTTCCTATTCAAGCTAGGTCATAAGTCATCCATGGGAAGGTGTCATTCATTAACCAATCCAAGCTAGGTTTTATTAGGATAGCTCCTTAGCTTTGATTCATTTAGGTGAGAAGACCTTTCAACCTTAGAGTCCTTACTATGTGAGAAAACCTTTCACAATCATATTTTCATGTGCATATGAAAAATCCTTTCAACAACACAACAACATCATCATCATTGATACTTCTCACTCTCAAAGCATCCTTGAAACATTTACATAGATTTCAGAAGAACATGCATAATTTCATAATTGACCTTTCAAGGTTCAAAACTCAGTTTCAATCATCAACATCTAGAAAACTTGGGTTAGTCATGGGTTCATGGAAATTCATCATAAATTCATGTAATTCTATCAATTCATGCTTGATTTCATAAAACATTTCTTTCATAATCCAAGACAACATTATATGCTCATAACTTAGAAAACATGGAATTACATGGGTTCATGGGGATCATCATAAAATCATGAGATTAACTTAATACATGCATAAAAGATCATAGATCAATCAATCCCCCCCTGAATTTGGCAACAAAACTTACTTTAGTACTTTAACTATACAGGTGTTTAAATACCCCTCTTAACAATTTTGAATTGATTAAATACCACCCTAAGAGCTGACATGGCAAAGTGAGTGTACTCACTCTCCTAAAAGCGCGTGAAATAAAAAAAACTGAATGGTAATATCATACACATGGCATTTAACAAAAAGTTTTAAATTTTTTTAATAAGTTAAATTTTAAAAAAATGGGATATTTCTTGTTTAGAAGTAAATGAAATTTGTGGGTTCAATTCTTTTTTAAAAAAATTAATCTTTTTGTTCTCTTTATTGTTTTGTCTTCCCCAAATGTTTTCTTCCCCATTAAAGCACTCATTGTACCTTTCTTCTTCCATATTAGTCATTTTTCCTTCAGGTTCATCTCTCACCTCACTAGCCATTCATTAATCTTCCAAACCCAATTCATATTATTGAATGTAAATTTCTTAAATTTTAAGTGACCCATTTTGAATTCTCTCAGTTGTGATGTCAATAATGTGGGTCTATCAACTCTCTTATACAACCTTTATTTTTCATTTGAGTTCTTAAGAAAAAAAAAATTCATAAAATATCATTTTTCGATGGCAGATTTGTAGTAGTGGGTTCGAAGAAGAAAAAGTAAGTATACTATTTATTTTAAAAAAATTGATGAGTGTTGAAGATGAAAACAACTATTGAAAGCTGAAAATGGTCGGGGAAAAAAAAGAAGATAATGAAGAATGCAAATGGTGAAAATCAGAAAAGAAAAAATAGAGGGGCAGGGGGCGGGGGGGAGGGTAGAAGAGAAGGGGTGGAAGAAGGTGGGGCAATTTTGATTTTAAAATGCATTTTTAATTAATTGATTAGTGTAATGAATTTTAAAAAATGTTTAAGAAAAAGGGTGAATAAGCAAAAAGAAATATTGAAAATTAATGATGTGGTGTTTACATGGTTGTGACGTGGCGCTTACATGGCTATGATATGGCAGGTTAGAGTGGTATTCTACTCTCAGGGTTGTATTTAATTCACTTCAAAAATGTTAACGGGGGTATTTAATCGCCCGTGTAGTTTAAGTACTAAAGTAAGTTGTGCTATGAAGTTTTTTTTTTTTTTTGGGGGG
>JAJOOR010058352.1:0-10459 GCA_036250505.1 Solanum acaule | reverse complement strand
CCCCCCCCCCCCCCCCCCCCCCCCCCGAATTAAAATTCCTTCAGTCGACTTCTTGTATTGGTCAGTCGACTTACCTGCAAGTTAGTACCACAATTATAAAGTAATAGCAAATGCAGTAAGTAAACAATGCATAGAGTTTTATATTGGTTCGGAACACCGATGTGGCTCCTACTTTAAGTCCCCTTGGATTTCAAGGGTTTTCTTAAGAGCTTGAAGAGAACTTAGATAGTACAAGGTATTTCCACTGTAAATCCTGTCTAATGTGCAAATCAGAACTTCAACTTTGACACAACCTCTATTCGTATAACCTACACTCAGTTTCTTCTTTCTTTTTTTTCAGTTGTATACTCACTAGAATACAATGCTTTTATGAAAGACAATAGTACAAGTTCAAGTGAAGTGCGTACTTCACAACTAATATAAAGGCATGTTTATATAGATAGGTATATGCTCTTGAAAGGAAACCCCAAGGATATTTCAATCAAGGATATTGATGGATTACTTGATTGAGGCGATTTGTTTATCCATGTCCATATTGAATATGTGCATGCTAAAATCGCTTTCCTTGATTGGGGTGATTTGTTGATCCATGTTTATTAGATATGTGCATGGTAAGATCACTTCTACTTCCTTTTATTGATGATCTTCTAGATTCTTGACTTAATTGTCTCTTGTGATTGTTGATCTTCAGATTTCATTCAAGATAGCCTTGGACCTATTCTTCTTTTTGCAGGCAGCTTTTCTTGATTCTTGGATTAGATTGCTAATCTTCAGAGACTTGATTATAAATCAAGATTGAATTGATTCAACCATTGCAAGGTTGTGTTAATCTGTATCCCTTTGATTAAGGGACTATGTCTCTTTTCCTTCTTAGTGTTGCGTGCTTGGTTTCTTTCCTTTTGGATTTCTTTGCCTGCAAAGAGCATGATTAATTATTAAGTGTCGTTAATCAAAATCAACTAATTCTATGGAGTTAACAATTTTCCCGTTTTTTATAATGACAATTAATTCACAATTGAATATAGTGTTGAAAGATAGTGAAACTTCCCTGATGTTTACGTGTAACTCTCCCTGTCTTTATGCTTCCTTGTTTTGCTGGTAGCTTCCCCTGTCTATATGAAAATTGTGGTGTAGGTTTTTTTTCTCCCCCTTTGACATAATAAAAAAAGAGAAAAAAGAGGGCACATATAGTAATGACAAAGAAGAAACAGAGTAGATAATATTAGGGTAGCAGTTAAGAAGACTATGAATCTTCAGGAGAAATCCACAAAACAGAAGTAGGGACAAACCCCTATTGAAAGATAGTTCAACAAAAATAGTTAAAAGAAAAAATATCTAAGGTTAGGAGTTAGCGATCGGCCAGAAAGTATTTTAGAGTGTTGATGACTTTGCCATAAAAGGAGTTGTAGGAGCATTCCACATTTCGAGAGAGACTGGAGTAGGATGTCTGGACAGTGACTCTAAGATCATAGTTGGAGGAGTTGACTCCACTCTTAAGAGCGTCAACTTGTTGGATCAACTTTTTGACAATGGAGATTCCTTCTTGTTTGATATTTGTCATAGCAATACTCAACTTATCCACGCCAGTACTCGTCTCCTTTTGCAAGCGAAATACCTTTTCAACTGCTTGGTGAAAAGCTTCCAGTCCCTGTTCCATTGCCAGAATGCAAGTCTTGAGTTCATCATTATCCTGTAGTAGGAGGGCAGCCAACTCTGCAGAAATTTTTGTGGGTTTGATTGTTTCAGCTCGTGCCTTTACACAGTCCTTTTTCACCCACTTGTTTTCTACCTGCACATACCCCATACCAGAGAAAGTACGAGAATCATAAGTAGCACTGATAACAACAGGTATAAATATAGAGAGATCCACGAGGCAATCAATCAGAATACGCGAGATACAGCCCATAAGGCAGACTTGCAGAAGCATTAGGATCTTAATCACTTTCCAACATGTATTATTTTAACCAAACCACCTAGTTTATGCGATACTTCTTGAGGAGGTAGTAGAGGACAAATACATCCCGAGTCGAGATGTTACTCAGATATCCCTTCTTAGGAATGAGAGTGGTTGCAACAATGTGTGCTAAGATGCGATGTTCAAAGCAAAGAGATTGAGGTCCAAACTCAGATAGGTTAGAATCAGGTTCTACCACGACTTTCTTAGCCCATTCCAGAGAAACTTCAATCTCATCAAGACAAACCCGTTCATGTAAGGAATTACACCAGAAAATTTTGTATCAAACACATCTGCAAACAACAGTTCATTAACAATAATACGATTTCCCATCACTAGGATTTCCATCTCACCACTATCAGTAGATATGCGAAGATTTGCATAGAGAAGTTGAACAACTTCTTCAAAAAATTCAAGACCACACAAACTAAACAAAAAGGATAATTTTTTAGCCTTGAGATATGAACTTACCGGGCAGTTGGAGTCCCTAAGTTGACTGAGATTGATAACGCGACCAGGAACAATTGGTCGAGTTTTGAAGAGATCATACTTGTTCTTCTGCTCAATCCCCCAAAAGCGTTGCATATCTTCTGGAGAAAAGGATCCTATCATATTTGGACGAGGTATCTTTGGAGCCTTCTTCTTGGCACAAGAGGCTCTCTTTTTGGAGGAGGGAGACAATGATCCTAGCGATTCATCGGATGAATCGGAGGAGAGGAACAAGATATGAACTTCAAAGGAACTCGAAGGAGCTGAGTTCTTGAGAGAGGCTATGGATCGATTTCTAGGCATAGTTGAATAAGGGAGATAGAAGGAAGAGTGCATATAAATAGAGAGAGAGAAAGAAAAGATGAAGGGTTTTGAAAGAAAGGAGGGAAGACAGAAAGGAAAGGGTGAAAAGACGAGTGATTAATTAAAAGACGGTTGCTTATGGAGAATAGAAAAGGGCGGAGTAGCATTAAATAAGGTCTGAAACCAAAAAAAATTAAAATCATAAAAGGAAAATAAATCATACTAATTAAAGCAGGTAATTCCAAGACAATTTAGAAGAAAACAAAATCTTTCCTCAAGCAGGGTGTTTAGTAAAATTCAGCTAATTGATTTTCAGAATCTATGAATTTTAAAGAGAAATCACCATTTTCAACATGATCACGAATAAAATGATGCTTACTATCAATATGCTTGGCCCTAGAATGATGCACAGTATATTTAGAAAGGCTAATTTATAGCGCTAGTATTATCGTAGAAAATAAGAACAACTTCATAAGAAAGATCATAATCAAGTAATTGATGCATCATTCATAGTAGTTGAGTACCAAAACTTCCCATGACTAGATATTCAGATTCAGTAGTGGATAGTGCAACCGAGGTTTGCTTTTTGTTGTGCCAGGAGATCAACGATTGACCCAAAATTTGGCATGTTCCACTTGTACTTTTATGATCATTTTTGTCACCTACAAAGTCAACATCTGAATAGCCAATCAAATCAAAATGGGATGAGTAAGGATACCAAAGCCCTAAGTCTAAATTTCCAATCAAATAACGAATAATTCGCTTTACTATAGTAAGATGTGACTCTTTTTTAGCAGATTGAAACCTCGCACACTTGCATACACTATACATGATATCTAGTCGGCTAGCAGTACGATAAAGTAGTGATCCAACCATTCCTCAATACATTTTTGCATCCACGTCTTTACTTGGTGCATCTGTTTCAAGGCAAGTGGATGGAATCATTAGAGTGCCAAACGTTTTTCCCTTGTCAAGGCCAAACTTTTTGATCAGTTCTTTTGTATATCTAGTTTGATTGATAAATGTCCCATTTGTTGACTCCTTGATTTGTAGTCCGAGGAAGAATGTGAGTTCTCCCATTAGACTCATTTCAAATTCTCCTTTCATAAGTTTTGCAAAGCTGTCACACGGAGCGGGGTTAGAACTTCCAAAGATAATATCATCAACATATATTTGAACTATAAGAATATATATACTAGATATTTGAATAAAAAGAGTTGTATCAATTTTCCCCCTTTGAAATTTATTTTGAAGTAAAAAGGCACTTAGTCTCTCATACTAGGCTCTGGGAGCCTGTTTGAGACCATAAAGCGCTTTGGAAAGTTTGTAAACAAAATCAGGGCAAGAAGGATTTTCAAACCCGGGGGGTTGTTCGATAAAAACTTCTTCTTTTATGAAATCGTTTAAAAAGACACTTTTTACATCCATTTGAAAAAGTTTAAAACCCTTAAAAGATACATATGCAAGTAAAATTTGAATAGATTCTAACCTTGCTAACTAAGCAAAAGTTTCATCATAATCAATACCATCCTGTTGGGAGTATCCTTGAGCAACCAGTCTTGCTTTGTTACGAATGACTTTTCCATCTTCATTTAGCTTATTTCGAAAGACCCATTTGGTTCCAATTACGGAACAATTTTTTGGTCATTCAGTGAGAGTCCATACTTGATTTCTTTCAAACTGGTCGAGTTCTTCTTTCATTACTTGTCTCCAGGATTCATCTTTCATTGCCTCATTTATACACTTAGGTTCAAGTTGAGACATAAGTGCTACAGATGCTTGTTTTCTCAATAAAGCTCTGGTCTTTATTGAGTTGGTTGGTTTACCCATGATGAAGTGATTTGGATAGCTGGCGATGTGTCTCCATTCTTTGGGAGTACCTGTCTTTTCGATTGGACTAGTCGACTTTGGTTCTGGAGTAGTCGACTCCTCTGTTGTAATTTTCTCAGAAGTGTTCAAGAAATTCTCAATGCTCAATATAGGAGTAGTTTCATCATCTGTTGATTCTATTTTCTGCATCCTTGGGTTAGTGTCATCAAAACGACATGAACAGATTCTTTAACACTTTTTGTTTATTAAAAACTCGAAATGCACGACTAGCTGGTGCATAACCTAGGAATATACCTTCATCACTTCTTGTATCAAGCTTACTTATATTTGTCTTACCATTGTTGTGAATAAAGCATTCGCATCCGAAAGGATGAAAATAGCTAATATTTGGCTTCTTACCTCTCCATAGCTCATATGAAGTTTTCTTTAAAATCGGTCTGATAAGGCATCTATTAAAGATATTTTAAAAATATTGTATGCAGTAATTACTGCTTCAGCCCAGAAGGGATTAGGAAGATTTCGATCAAGAAGCATGGTTCTGGTGGTGTCTTGTAACGAACGATTTTTTCCTTTCTACCACGCCATTTGCTGAGGTGATCTAGGAGATGAAATTTTTTGAGTGAAACCATTTTTATCACAGAATTTCTCAAATGCTTTATTTTCAAATTCTCCACCATAATCTCTATGAATCGTATAGATGAAGTATCCTGCTTCTCTTTGTACTTTTCTACAAAACACTTCAAAGTTAGAGAAAACTTCATTTTTATGAGATAAGAAAATTTTCCAAGTGAATCTTGAAAAGTCGTCAACAATGACGAAAGCGTATTTCTTACAACCAATGCTAGCAGTTTGAGTGGGACCAAAAATATCCATATGAAGAAGTTACAAAGGGTTAGTAGTACTTACAGTATCCTTGATCTTGAATGAAGAACGAGTTTGCTTACCAAGTTGACAGAAATCACATATATGGTCCTTTTCGAATTTTAACTTTGGAAGTCCAATGACTAGTTCAAGTCTAGATAATTTTTCTAAGGCATGCATGCTTGCGTGACCAAGTTTTTTGAGCCATAGCCAAGAATCATTTGATACTGCAGTTAGACATGTAAGTGTTGGTAAGTCCACGTTGTTTAGAACGTAGATATTATCAACAAGATCTCCAACGATCAATGTGATGTCCTTAGTCGCATGTCTGATGGTGCAAGTTGTAGCATTGAATGAGACTTTGAATCCAACATCACATAGTTGATTGATGCTAAGCAGGTTGTTTTTAAGTCCTTCCACCAGGTATACTTCTGATAGATCGCATGACGAGATAAGAGTGATTGATCCAACTCCTACTACTTCTTTTTTTGCATTTTCACCGAATCGTACATATCCTCCATCGATTTTGTTAAGAGTTTTGAAATTTTCTTTATTTCCGCACATATGTCTGGAGCATCCACTTTCTATTACCAGCATTCCCTTTTTGTAGGTTCTTTTGGTCTGCTCCTGCAAAACAAGTAGATTAATTTATTTTAGGTACCCAAGTATTTTTGGATCCTTAAGGGTTAGGATTAACAACTTTTGATCTCCAAATCCATTTTACATAAGAAAATTTCCTGCAGTTAAAAGATTTGTGACCAAGGTCAGCACAAGTATAATAGGTGAAGTTAACAAAAGTTTCAGCATGATGAACTAGGGAAAAAAATTGTTAGATCCAATGGAGCCATAGTTAGGGGAGTTTTTGATGAGGTTAAGATTAGATCTGTTAGATCCAACTAGAGCTATGACTAGGAGATTTTCTAATGCTATTCAGTTTCATCTTTACTTCCTCTAGTTCCTCTTCTAGTAAGTCGACTTCAATTTGACTTTCTTCTAGAAGTATTTACCGGTCCTTCTTTTCTTGAGCGATTTTGTTGTATTCATCGATTACTTTCCGCAATTCGTCACTAACCATATCCAAGGAATTTTGTAAGTTATTACATTTTGAACAATTGTAAGTTCTTACCTCACTTGTTTCGGCTCGTGCCATGAAACACATGCTGGCAGTTTCATCATATGATCATCTTCAGGTGTTTCTCCTTGTCTCCAAGCCCCGAGACTTGTTAGATCTTCAGTTCTCCGATTTTTTCTCCTTTTTCATTTCGGACAGTTCTGTTTGATGTGTCCTGGTTTTCCACAATAATAATATCTATCATAATTTCCTTGATATCGTTGTTTTTATAGTTTGATTGAGGTCTCTGCCTTCTTTATCAGAGCATTTGTCTTACTCATTTGTTTATAAGAGCCATTCTTTCACTTTGATATTCATCAGCTTCTTCCTCGATTTCAGTTGTTCCAATAGTAAAGGTGACAAGTTTCTTTTTGTCATTTTTATTGTATCTGTTAATATGATTCTGCTCGTATGCGATAAGTTTCCACGAAGTTCATCATAGGTCATTTTTTTTACAGATCTCCATCTTCAAGAATAATAGCTTTAGTTTCCCAAGCCTTGGGAAGATTTCAGATGAGCTTCCTGACTTGTAATCCGTTAGAGTATACCATTCTGAGAGATTTGAGTTCGCAAATAATTTTGCTGAACCTTGAGAACATGTCTTCCACATTCTCATTTTCTTCCATTTTGAATAACTCATATTCATTGACCAGTGAACTGATCCAAGTTTCTTTAACTTTGTTGGTTCCTTCATACATTACTTAAAGTTTGTCCCATATTTCTTTTGCAGTTTCATATGTTGAGATTTTTTCATATTCTGCTTCACTGACTGCATAATACAACAAACTTATAGGTCTAGCGTTAGTTTGAATTACCTCTTGTTGTTCCTTTGTATCATCGAAAGATTCAGGATCGAAAGTTTTGTCGGTACCGTCTTTTCCAGCAAGTTCGAGAATAGGCTTTAGACCCTTTTTTATTACAATCCAAGCTTATAGGTCTTTTGAAGTCACGAAGATTCTGAACATATCTTTCCAGTGAGAGTAATTCTGACTGTTGAAGTAGGGTGGCTAGTTTGAGAAATGTCCATCTTGAAGTAGAGCGTTGGCAATCTGATACTTTGCCATGGATCTTTGCTCATGTGTGGTTAAACATTTTTTTTATCTGTGAGACCTTCTCTGATACCAATTGAAAGTAAAGAAGGGGTGAATTAAAATTTCTTTCGTCGACTTCCTGTATTGGTAAGTCGACTTACCTGCAAGTTAGTAACACAATTATAAAGTCATAGTAAATGCAGTCAGTAAACAACGCAGAGAGTTTTATACTGGTTCAGAACACCGATGTGGTGCCTACTTCCAGTCTCCTAGGGTTTCAACGGTTTCCTTAAGAGCTAGAAAAGAACTTAGGCAGTACAAGGTATTTCAACTGTAAATCCTGTCTGATGTACAAATCAGAACTTCTAGTTTGACACAACCTCTACTCGTATAACCTACACTCATTTTCTTCTTTCTCTTTTGTTTTTCAGTTGTATACTCATAAGAATACAATGCTTTTATGAAAGACAACATAATACAACATTACAAGTTCAAGTGAAGTCCGTACTTCACAACTAATGTAAAGGCAAGTTTATATAGATAGGTATATGCTCTTGAAAGGAAAACCCAAGGGTATTTCAATCAAGGATATTGATGGATTCCTTGATTGAGGCATTTTGTTGATCCATGTCCATATTTAATATGTGCATGGTAAAATCACTTTCCTTTATTGGGGTGATTTGCTGATCCATGTCCATATTAGATATTTGCATGGTAAAATCACTTCTACTTCCTTCTTGTGATGATCTTCTAGATTCTTGACTTAATTGTCTCTTGTGATTGCTGATCTTCAGATTTCATTCAAGATAGCCTTGGACCTGTTCTTCTTTCTTCAAGCAGCTTTTCTTGATTCTTGGATTAGATTACTAATCTTCAAACTTGATTATAAATCAAGGTGGGCTTGATTTAACTGTTGTAGGGCTGTGCAAATCTATATCCCTTTGATTAAGGGATCATGTCTCTTTTCCTTCTTAGTGTTGCGTGCTTGGTTCCTTTCCTTCTGGATTTCTTTGCCTGTGAAGATCATGATTAATTATATTGAGATTCATCTCAGAGGAAGAATAACGCTAACTTAATTCTTCGATATTTTAAGATATTTAGTACTAGTAAGACAAGAGAAATTAAGAATTCAAAAAAGTCACAAATTATTATAACCTGATACAAAAGAGTAGAGGTGGACCCCCATACATCAGAGTGAACTAACTCACTTATATGAACCTTACGCGATGTAAATTTGAATTAATTGAAGGACCTAATATATTTATCAGATAACAAATAAAAAATAAACAAAAAAATGAATACCACCTAAAAACTTTACAAAACTCCTCATGTCCATCTATCTTTCTAAGGCGTTAATCTCTTGAAAGGTCACTCAACTATGGAAAATTATCTAGTTAAGACATTAAATTTTATTTTATATCACTAAAATCACTCAACTTAATACTTTTAAGTTTTATCTTTTATAATCATTAAATTACATTTGTCATTAAAATAAATTTAACATGATAAATTAAATTATTTTTATGTCATGCAATCATGGACCCCACAACTAAATAAAATAATATTTTTTTTATTTTAATATCGTATAATCATGGACCATAACTTGCCTAGGCTATCTCAGCCAACAAAAATGGATTCAACAAAATGGGAGTTACAAGGTTTAGGCGCTTAAACCTGGAGGAAACAATTATCAGTAGTTGGAAGTGGCGGAATGGAGGTATTCATGCACCCCAGTTGAGTACCACCTGAAGAAAATAAGTGGAACAAGTAAGTAGACTACAAGGCAACAAAGGAGGTTAATGAAGCATCCCTACCTAGTGAATAATTCATCCCCCATCAGATGGCATTGAGAAGATCAACAAAAAGAGCACAGTCCATTATATCGGAGAACACAACTTACAACAGAGATGTCAAAAACATAAACAAAGGGGAAAGGAATATTGAAGAATGAAATACTTACTATTGATAACTAAAATTCAAATTTGTAAGAATATCCATATTATCATGTTGATGATCCATAGTAAGAGGAGGCAGAATCTTTTGTTCAACCACAGTGAGAACATTACTCAGATTGCAAGGGTATGCTGGAAAGAAGCGAGGAGCCAGAATTAGGAAATGAAGAGATCGATGCGTTTTAGGGAACCCTAACTTTTAGGCATATGTTTAAGGGATGGGAATCTGATGGGCTGGACTCATATGCCCTTTCTTTTTTTTTCTCTGTTTCGTTTAGTGTATTTGGGCAATAGGCTCAATTAGATAGAAAAAAATAAAATAAATATATAATCATGGACCCACAAATAAATAAAATTATAAAATTATTCATTTTATGCCTTCTCCTCTTATTGGTATGATTCTCTTTTTGCAATAAAATCATTAAAAAAAAATTGGACTATTACACACAATCAAAATTCCTAATTTATCAACAACATTTGCAAAATTTCTAACCAACATTGAAAATAAAATAAAGGATGAACTCATCGGTGGCCACCTAAAGTTGGCACTAAGTTTCTCATAGACACCTCAACTGAGCCTTGTTTATTTTAGACACCTTATGTAGAGTCCCGTTATGTCATTTTGACACTTTTTTTTTTACAATCACCAAATTACACAAATCTGTGTAATATACTCGCCGATGATGTGTCAAATTGACGAATCAAACGAAGACATGTGATATATATATATATATATATAATTTCATATAATAACTTTTGAGTAAGAAAAAAAATGGCCACAAATTTGATGACATGTGGCATTTTAAATTCAAATAATAATTTTTTTTAAAAAAAATTCATCACCCAATGCCCAACCCAGTCGCCATCTTCACCCCACCCAACCCAGTCGTCCTCTCCACCCCCCCCCCCCCCCCCCCCCCCCCCCCCC
>JAJOOR010058351.1:0-13217 GCA_036250505.1 Solanum acaule | reverse complement strand
ATGGAACCATCAAAACAAGAATCTAAGGTCTCCTTGACCCGACATCGTTGAAAATCACAAGAAACTAATTGAAAACAACAAGAAAATAACTGAAAACCACAAGAAAATAACTGAACACCTAAAAGGCTAAAAGAAGCTCGAGACCTCTAAAAATTCAACCAAGACCTCACCTAGGCCTACAATCATCTCCTTAATCCAATAGAGCACTCAAACTTTCAATACGCGTAACAAAACCTCGAATTAGGAGGAGCTTGACTTAAAGATTAGGCTTTAGCTCTTAGTTAACTTCAATTTGTTGTTTCGTTTTGTTGTCGCCCTATGTTTATTGCAACATTTGTCCTTTTTTTAAGTTTATGTTTTAAGTCTATTTTATATATTTACAATGGTCTAATAAGGAAATAAATTCAACTTCAATGGAAGCATACAAATTAAATGTTTTTAAAAAATATTAATCTTTGTGCAAAAATGAGACATAGGGATAATGGTGAAAGTAGATTCACTAATTACCCTGAAACTAAATGGTCGGATCAGACTCAGTCTTATCACCAAGAAATTAATGAATAAAGTAAGTAATAGATTAGGAAGATCTCTTACTTGTCCAGAGAAGAGAAGTATTAAATTGATATTCAATGATCAAATATAGCTAGCAATATAATCACAATGTACAAGAAGAGAAGACAAAGGATACCTTAAAGAGTAAAAGAAAATTGAAACAAAGATCTTTTTAAAAGGAAAAGTCCATTGATCTCATGGAAAACCTATCAAGAATTAGAGAATGTCTAAAGAGGTGTAACAAGTATAGGAATTGCTATTAATTAGACATAATACATAAATATATTTTTGAACTTGCTTGATCTGACATCTATGTCCTCCAACTTTGGGTGTGCACAAGAAGACACGTAAACTAGCATAATATTTAACAAGTAGACACATGCGTCCTACGTGACATAATACACATAGGACTCTACGTGGGATACAAAATTGTTATGTCAGATGTCATGCAGGATAAATTGGTTTTAAATGTTCCCTCTTAAATTTAAATGTTCCCTTACAAACAAAAACTAAAACTATTTGGGTCTTTGGTATCGTAGAAATATTTCTTTGCAAAATATTTTCTAGAAATATGTTTCTTAGTGTTTGGTGGAAGAATGGAAAAATAATTTTCTATATTATAAATAATTTTACTCGTAGTTCCTGTTTGACACAATTAATGAATTCATATTTCACCTGACTATAAAGGACATAAGAAATTTAAATTTAAAAAGTTTGATTTGATTGTTTTTGGTTTATAAGTTTAAATGGATTTCATTTAGATTTTTTCCCAGTGAAAATCATATTGAAAAATATTTAACACCGCTAATAATTTTGTATTCAACTTATAAAAATAACTACTTAAAAGTAAAAAATGTGACACAAAATCCAATTTAAATTTTTTTGGATTTTTTTGTGTGAATTTTGCTTATGTGCTTATCGAGCACTGATAGCTCTACAATTCTATTTCATTTCGTGCTGATTTTCATAAATAAATATAAAAGTTAATAAACTTTAATGCTTTTTTCCATTATTAAAAAAGGAAAAGGATAGATGTTGGTACATTTATTAACTGGATTTACATATTCTAAAAGACACATCTTTCTTTCAGAAAAAACAAAAAACAATAATCAATGCAAAGAAGAAAGCAAAAGAGAGTAAAAGAAGAGGAATAATGCAAACTATTACATTTGTGATTTAAAATATCTAAAACAAGTCAAAACTGAGTTGTTTTATATGAAATATATGGAATTACCCATTCTATGTAATTAATACAATTAACTGCATGCCTTCTCATGCAATCAATGTAATCTTTTTAAGCATAAATTCTGCTCCTATAAATTTCAATCAACTTTTCTTCATTTCCTCACTAAATCATTTCTAAAATTCTTCCAAAAGAAAAAAATTCTTTTAGCAAAAATGCAACAACAACCACCAACAAGAGGAATAGATGACCAAGGCATCATACCAAATCCTGAAGGAGTTTGGTGTTACCGTTGTACAATTTGCCGCGATGTGTTCACTTCGAGCCAAGGGCTTGCCGGGCACCAACATAAGCACAAATCTGAGGGCACTTGGATAAGAGGTGCTCCTCATGAGAAGATTTTTTGTCCATCCACTGAACTCCCCGCCCTCTACCTTCAGTTGGGTACACGAAAGTCGACCCCAACGGTGGTACGCAGCCAAGGGCGCTTTTACCATCTCCATTCAAGGAATCAAGAGGTGTACGGTCCTCTAAGAAGGCCTGGATACCCATGGGCAGTTTTGTACGAACCACAACAAACCATGGTGCTTCAGGTGGCTCCTAATGTTGAAGGTGCACCTATCGCTCCTCTGCTTATTCAAGATCAGAACTTGTTTGCCAACCGTCCAAATCAATTGGTTGAGAGTACCTATATTGATGATAAGGAGGAGCTTGACTTAGAGCTTAGGCTTTAGATCTTAAGTAACTTTAGTTTGTTGTTTTGTTTTATTATCATGCTATGTTTGTTTGTTTGTTTTGTTTTGTTGTCATGTTATGTTTTTTTATTGTTGTCCTTCTATGTTTGTTGAAACAATTATATTTGATTTAAGTTTCTATTTTCATTTCGTTCTATGTATTTACTATGGTCTAATAAGGAATTAAATTTCACCTCAATAGATTCATAGCAAACAAAAGGATAAGAAAATATTATTCTTTGTGAAAAAAACTAGATAGAGAGATAATGATAAAAGTAGATTCACTAATTACTATGAATCATAAAGGCCGAATCAGACTCATTGTTGTCACAAGAAATTGATAAATTTAGTAATTAGTTATGATCATTTCATACTTGTCCATAGAAAGAAAAAAAATTAACGTTCAATGACCACATATAGTCATTACCATAATCACAATCTACGAGAAGAGAAGAAAACATATGCCTCACAAAGCACAAGTAATATGACGATAGTAGACAAGAAAAATTTTAAATAAAAAAGGAGCAAAAGAAGGTAAAAAAACAGGAATAGAGATATCTTTATCTGAAAAAAGATGAATAACTAAATAAAAAGATCTTTTGATATCTGTCAAGAACTAGAAGAAGTCTAAGGAGACATAACAAGTACACAACTTTCTATTATTTAAATTAATATTTTGATAATTTCTCGTATTTGAAAAAAATATATGTTCTTTCTTATAATTATTGATTACATACTAAACTCATCAATAACCATCCTTATCCTAATTAGAACCCCTTGCCCCCAAGTAGGTCTTTCCCTTTCCAGACAATCAAATTAGTCATGGAAGGTAATAATGATAATACATGCTATGGTGAATGGTGAAAATATGACACACACATCAATATAGAGCAACAAATTGAGTTGCAACAATCTTACATTTTTCACAATCATTTTTATGTGTGCTTAACATTTAGCTAAAAGTGGATATTTCTAGTATATTATCACCTCATATATCTTGATCATAGTTGTATTGTCACATCGTTATCCCATATGTTTTGAGATTATTATGAGTTTTATATGTGTATGAAGTACGTTAGATGAATACAATAAAAAATATGAGATATTGGTCTGATTTGAAGTAAAAGAATTATGATTGGAGCAAGGAAAAATTCACTCAATATCCCCGCCTCATGAGACAACAAAGCAAGCCTACAAGCAAGAGATAATTTAGAGTACACTTGTGATTCTCGTGAAGCAAGAGTTCAGATGAGCCAAGAAAATTATTCTAGGAAGTTTTGATTATGTTATTTGATTCCTTAAACATCTAGGTCCATTAAATACCCTAGTAAATGACATCAAAAAGGGACGTTGCATTTTTTGAGGCAAGAACACTCTTAGAGATAAGATATAGACTTGCCTCACATTTTTTCCACTTTCTTCTTAATTTCTATTGTCATGAGTGCTATTATTGAATTTCTTCATACTATTATGAGTAGATAAATTTTTATCTAGGGTGTGTGATTAAACCTTTTGAAATATGACTTACATTATGGTTAATATAAATTTGTCATTATTTTTCTCTACTTGTTCAACAATGTGGTTAACTCTATAAATTGATGAGCCCTTGATTCATTGTGCCTATTTATTATGTATTCTTGAGTGAAAGGGTAAATTTATGTGATTGTTGAATAACACCTCTATCCAGGTCTGCAGTCTTATGCTATAGCCTAATCAATATTTGAGTGGAGAATACTAGTGTGGGCAAGTATTCCTACTTAGAATGTATGTCTATTATGGCTAAAAAAGATCCTATATTTAACAACGTTTTTGGGTGTATGTCATTTTGCGAGTCTATACCCTGGACGTGGCCTCTACTCAGAAATCATTACTAGTCCTCAAGAAAATTCTTGGCCTGGGTAACACTTACAGAAAAATTAACTCAAGCATATAAAAGCTTAATATTGAAGAAAAACATTTAAAACAATTTATGGAATCTTAAAGTTGTTTGAAAATATTGGATATAAATGATAAAAGTTCAGCAAAATATCTAAAACATAATACTAAAAGACTCTCTAAATTTGCCTATCTATGAAGCCTCTACTGTTTATAGATTGGTGTTGAGACAAGACCCACAACAACCTTAATCAAACTACTAAAGCAATAAAAAAATAGAGTCCTCCAAAAAGCAATGAGGCCTCACCAAAAGCTGTTGCGTAGTGATGTGATCTCAACAAAGCAACTGTTGATTATACTGAATACTTGTATCTGCATCATGAAACAATTCAGCGTCAAATGACATCAGTTTATGGAATGTACGGTATGTAATAAAGCTGAATGAAACAGATAACTGAGCTAAAGGACTAAAGTAACTCAACCGAAGTAAAGCATTCACATGGAGAAAATTCATTTAGCTTTACAATATAAAATGCAATGATAGCAAATACTAAAATATAAACACTTTACTTTATTCGGGAGTTTCTCTAACTGAAAACCATCACTATGAGCCTTGGGATGACACAATATCTTACCCACTTACAAGAGCTGCCCTATACCTTACCAAAGTGTAGAACACAACCTTAACATATGGATCAACTAAAATCCTTCTTGAGGTGTAACGACCCAAAAATGGACCTGACGACACTTGCCTATTCCCACCAAAACAATTCAGACTAAATCCAATGAAAATGAAAGAAAAATGTAAATATAAAGCAAGAACAAGACAAAGGCGGAAAACTTATTCATTCTAAACAATACCCCAAAATCTTGTTGTCACGTGTACACGCCACTAAATAGATAAGGTGAAGAATTTAGAACTATGTACAAGTCTCAGTATTTTTTCTCAAATAGAAGAAAACATAAAGACAAGAGGGTCTACCTCGGTGACAATCATCTACATATCTAAATCCTTGGAAAGCCTCGAAATTTGAAGAAGGAGAACCTGTCATACTACCTTGAGAAAGGTTCTCTAAGACACTTAACATCCTCAACAAAGTCTCCTGAAACAGAGGAGCTCCAAACTCGGGAGGAACCTGGTCTTACGAAACCTCAGCCTACGGCTCAAGAGAAGTATCTCTAGGTCGACCTCTGGCTGGTTCAGCTCTACCGGCACGACTTCTAACTGGTGTTACTCCGCGAGTACGACCTTTAGCTCAAGCCCTACCTCTACCCCTAGCTAGGGTATCAACAACAAGCTCGAGGACTACCTCCCCTCTACCAATGGAAACGAAACCTCTGGTCCTCGGCATCGGCCAAAACAACACATTGCAAATAACCACTAGAAAAGGTAAACACGTACAATAAGAAAATATGAATAAAAGTAAATTTACTAACAATCTTCTTAGCCTCTCAACGATAAGTAGAGAAGTCTCCATAGCGATCTCCAAGACTCTACTTAGACTTGGCTTATACACACGTGAGACTTATGAACCTGGGGCTCTGATACCATTTGTCACGATCCAAAAATGGACGTGATGACACTTGTCCATTTCCACCAAGAGAATTTAACCTCAACCCAACAAAAATGAAAGAAAAGCGGAAATATAAAGCAACAACAAGACAATGGCGGAAAACTTATTCATTCTAAACATTATCCAAAATCTGATTGTCACATGTACAAGCCACTATATACATAAAGTGAAGAATTTAGAATGTAAGTACAAATCCTAGTCTTTGTTTCTCAAATAGAACAAAGCATAAAGTAAAGGGATAAGAGGGTCTCGTGGGATGACAAGCAGCTACCTCTCATAATCTTTGACAAGCCTCAAAATCAATATAAACAGAAAGCTATCACATAGGTTCAGGCTTGAATTCTACACAAGTGTGGAAGCAAGAAGTGAGTACCAACAATACGGTACCCAACAAGCAACCTAATAAACAAGACATCTAGCTAGGAATCGAGCAACCATTATACTCCAACCGAACCTTTTCAAACTACAACCTGCATAGAAATCAGCCCAACCTAATAATTCAATAATATACCGCTCACAAGGCCCTACACTTACATTCCAATAGTCACAAATAAATAATATAACGAATCAAATAGGTCAATCTTAATTTCAAGTAGATATGCGACATGCAACAAGTGCATAAGTCAAACATTAAGAAGCAAGTCATATATAAACATCAAATACAACAAGTCCTAATAATCAATCTCTCGCCGGAACCATTTCCCATCGGCACAATATCACTAGCTGGAACCATTTCCCATTGAATTTATAACAAATCACTAGTCGAAACCATTTTCCATCCAATATACATCACATCACTAGCCAGAACCATTTTCCATCGATTATATATAAAATCACTAGCCAAAAAAAATTCTCATAGTCTAAATAACAATCAGCAGTAAAGACCTCGGTATGATAATAATCACTGTCAAAGACCTCGACATTATAACACTCACCAACAAAGACCTTGACATCATATAAAATTGTCGTAAATGACATCAGCATCAAACTAGCACATGTCTCATCATGATGTTCAATAATCAATGCACACAAGCAATATCACACCACATGGAAGAGACAATAATTCACAAAATTCAAGTCCACTTTCATGCTATCAAGTATTTTATCAATCAATCAACAAGACGTTACAACAAGGTAATTCACAAACATTATGATTATCACATCGCCTTTTCATTTGAACCCCGTTTTATTCGTTAAGAGTTATCTAGTGGACAACTAAACCTTCATCTCATTCCCATTACACCCAACAAACAAGCAACAAAGGTAATACACGAACTCTATAAGAATACAAGGTTTAGGAGAATACATGCCTTAAATCAATCAATGATCACTCCAATAGTTGAGTCTTCCCCTTCCGAATCACTTCTAAAGACAAACAATCTATATTAAAGAAAGTATTCACAATAACATTCTGAAAACCATAATACCCATATAAATTCTCTTGAAAAGTGGGTCAATCAATACAAAATTCAATTATGAAAATAGGGACTGAATCCAAAACTTAATACTTGAAAATGATTTTTATCGCTTTAGGAACTAATTAGTGAAACACATTTCGAAAAAGGGATAAAAACCACTTCAAAATCACCATTATAGATCAGAACTCAAGTTTTTAAAGACCTTGCCATTTTCCATATCAAATCTCAAACTATGATGTTAGAATCCGTAAATAATCAAAGGTAAATGAAGTTTAACGATCATAAAATCTTAACCAAATCAATTATCACAAGGAAACCTTTTCAAAATTGCCACAAAGGGTTCCCCAAGCTCAAAAATAAAAAAAATGGGGCTTATACCCCAAAAATGGCAAGAAAAACCCCCCTCTGATGTCGCAAAAGATAACTCAGGTTTTCACAAGTGAACCCTGCAAAAGTGGGGACCTTTGCTTTCGTGAACCAGGGTTTGCTTTTGCGAACATCACAATCGCGACCCATGTTTTGCTTTAGATAACCCTGCCTAACTGAGACAATTTACTTTTGGGAGTTGTGTCTCAATTTTTCTATCCTCGCGATCGTGAAATACCTTTTGTGAAAGCGAGGAACAACAGTACCAAAAAACCAGCAACTTCTCTGACCGCATCGAAATGACTCTCAGAATTCGTTCAGATCCCTGTAAACTCAAACCAGATATGCAAATCCATATTACCCTATGTTCTACTTTCAATGGAACTGTTAAAACAAGAATCTAAGGTCTCCTTGACTCGACATCGATGAAAACCACAAGGAACTAATTGAACACCTAAAGAGGCTAAAACAAGCTCGAGACCTCTCAAAAATCAACCAAAACTTCACCTAGGACTAATGTCATCTCCCGAATCCAACTAAACTGTCAGAATTTCTATCCGAGAAACAAAACCTCGAATTAGGAGGTGCTTGACGTAAAGATTAGGCTTTAGCTCTTAGTTAACTTAAATTTGTTGTTTTATTTTGTTGTCGTCTTATGTTTATTGCAACATTCGTCCTTTTTTTAAGTTTATGTTTTAAGTCTATTTTATATCTTTACAATGGTCTAATAAAGAAATAAATCCAACTTCAATGGAAGCATAGAAAATAAAAAGTTTTTAAAAAATATTATTCTTTGTGCAAAAAATAGACAAAGGGATAATGATGAAAGTAGATTCGCTAATTACTGTGAATATGGTTGGAGCGGAATCAGGGTTATCACCAAAAAATTAATAAATAAAGTAAGTAATAGATTACGAAGATCTCTTACTTGTCCACAGAAAAGAGGTATAAAACTGATATTGGATGATCAAATATAGCCAGAATTATAATCACAATGTACAAGAAGAGAAGACAAAGGATACCTCCAAAAGTAAAAGAAAATTGAAACAAAGATCTTGTTAAAAGCATAATATAATTGATCTCATGGAAAACCTATCAAGAACTAGAGAATGTCTAAAGAGGTGTAACGAGTATATGACTTGCTATTAATTATGCATAATACATAAATATATTTTTTAACTTGCTTGAGGTGACATCTATGTCCTCTAACTTTAGGTATGCACAAGAAGACACTTAAACTAGTATAAGATTCAACAAGTAGACACATGCGTCCTACGTTACATAATACACATAGGAAGCTACGTAGGATACAAAATTCCCATGTCAGATGTCATGCAGGATAAATTGGTTTTAAATGTTTCCTCTTAAACTTAAATGTTCTCTTACAAACGAAAACTAAAACTATTTGGGTCTTTGGTATTGTAGAAATATTTCTTTGCAAAATATGTTTCTTAGTGTTTGGTGAAAGAATGGAAAAATAATTTTCTATATTATAAATAATTTACTTGTAGTTCTTGTTTGACTGAATTAATGAATTCATATTTCATGTGACTATAAAAGAATAAGAAATTCAAATAAAAAAAAGTTTGATTTGATGGTTTTTGTTTATATGTTTAAACAAATTTCATTTAGCTTTTCCCTTGTGAAAATCATATTAAAAGAATATTTAACAATGCTAATATCTTAATAGAAATAAATGTGTTTTTAGACAAATAATTGTTTTTTTATTCAACATATAAGAAAAACTATGCAGAAGTAAAAACTGTGACACAAAATCCAATTTAAGTTTTTTAGATTTTTTCTGCGTGCATTTGCTCATGTGCTTATCTAGCATTGATAGTTCTACAACTCTATTTCAATTCGTGCTAATTTTCAAAAATAAATATAAAAGTTCATAAAACTTAATGCTTTTTTCCATTTTAAAAATGGAAAAGGATAGATGATGATATATTTATTATCTGGATGTACATATTCTAAAAAACACATCTTTCTTTGAGAAAAAAATAAAAATAATCAATGCGAAAAAGTAAGGAAAAGAGAAAAAAGAAGAGGAAGCAGGCAATCTATTACATTTGTGATTTAAAAAATCTAAAACATGTCAAAAGTAAATTGTTTTATAGGGAATATCCGGAATTACCCATTATATGTAATTAATAAAATTAACTGCATGCCTTATCATGCAACCAATGTTATCTTTTTATATAAATTCTGCTCCTATAAATTTCGATTAACATTTCTTCAGTTCCTCACTAAATCATTTCTAAAATTCTTTTAAAAAAAATCCTTTTAGGAAAAATGCAACAACAACCACCAACAAGAGGAATAGATCACCAAGGCATCATACCAAATCCTAAAGGAGTTTGGTGTTATCGTTGTACAACCTGCCGCGATGTGTTCACTTCAAGCCAAGGGCTCGCTGGACACAAACATAAGCACAAATCTAAGGGAACTTGGATAAGAGGTGCTCCTCATGAGAAGTTCTTTTTTCATCCACGGAACTCCCCGCCATCTACCTTCAATAGGGTACACGAAAGTCGACCCCAATAGTGTTACGTGGCCAAGGACGCTTTTACCGTCTCCATCCGAGGAATCAAATGGTGTACGGTCCTCGCAGAAGGCCTAGACGCCCACATGCGGTTTTCGACTAACCGCAGCTATCACGACTTAACCCAGCGGGCCGTGCAAGCACCTACTCTAATACCTAAGTAGGAGAACCCTCCATTCCCAACCATTTAAAACATGCAGAAGATTAAGAGAACTAAGATAGAGATAAATTCATTGAGATTTATATAAAATAAAAACTTAAACGCTTTAAAGTTAAGACTTGTAAAGTAATTAACACCCAAGGGATCTAGTATAAAGAGGTACAAGAGCTACTAAGAGTACAGTATAGCAAAATTAAAAATGATGTAGCTCCCACCATGTGAAAGGGAAAGTAGAAGCTGTTGGAGATTGTCTTCGTCTTCACCTATGAAACATCATTGGTCCTGCAACCAGGCTATGCCAAAAAGGCATAGCAAGAGTATTATCAGTACAACCACACGTACCGGTAGGCATCATCGGTTAACCCGATACCCACTGCATAATATAAAAAATCGAATAGCAAGAAACATGCAATAAGAATGTTCGTTCCTCTACCTTTATAATTCCCAATGCCTTAGAGGCTTTTACCCTTACTCACTCCGTTCTTGATCATACTAATCGTTCTATCCCTTAAAGGAAATTCCGAATATGACTACTACCGACCGGTCCACACTCACGACTCGCCCTTACATCATTCATATCACCACTCAACTTGTAACCCCATGGTACTTCTATCAAGGCTTGCTACCGTTTCAATGCTACCTCTTTCTGGGGGAAAACCAAACTGGTAACACTACGACATGACACCACCCCCATTCCTCAACGATAATACACATGACCACCTTTCTAAATAACCATGACAACGCCGGGATCCTAGGTCCCCACTCGCATCACGATCAGGACTCGACCATTCACAATTCATTCATTAACTAAATATATCCAATTACCTTACGACACCGTGAATTCACATATAAGAACATAATGTACAACCCAATAATTATTTCAGGGAACATGTTCAATTCCACATTGTCAATAACATGTAGGTACACAAATATCAATCACAAGTGGTCCTCTCAGGGAACCCACGCCCAAACTATTAGTGTTTTGGATCGTGACACGCGATCCAAGTTAGTGTGTCAGAACGTGACAATCGTTCCAATATGTATGTCGGTACGTGACATCCTATCCCAGTTAGTGTGTCGGAACATGACACTTGATCCAAACAACACAATCACATCCATAACACACATACTTAGTACCATACAATAAAGTATTAGGTTCATGGAACACAATTGTACATACTTTAGTCTTCTAATTAGGTATGACCCATAATAATCCTAATTCCATACATGTATGCATCTCATGAAATCATTAACGGGTTTATTTCACAACACGGAGAATCAACTGTCACATAAACCTAGTTCACGGGATAGGGCTTCTTCCTACGGTATATTTTTGATGTAACACTTATGGATATACACATAATCATCTCTTTTTCGGTGCACAAAAACCTAATCATGAATACTACCATCAATTACCAATATACTACATAGTAAGTCATGGATTTATAACTACTCCATTAAATAAACCTAGCCTACCTGGGCGCCAAGCAGCTGCACGAGATTTATAGCTCCAATTCAGGCTTACGAACGACGAGACAGGGGGTTTTGACCAGAAATCTGCAAGCTATCGACATCCTTATGCTAGAAATCTCTTTATCCTTCCTTCATAAGCTCAGAGCAGCCTTTTGGGGTTTTCTGGGGTGATCCTCGCCTTTTTTTAGTGTTTTTGGAAAAATGAGAAAATAAGGCTTCACATTATTTAAGTTCTGTCCCCGACTATCCCGCCCTGGTGTTCTCTGGCCTGTTGAAGCGCCACCGCCCTGGTGACATATGGCCCGCTCTGGTGGGATGATGGGCCTAGTGTTTGCCCAATATTTTTCCTTCTCTAATTAACGACAGTTCGGGATGTTACAGCAGCAAACCATGGTTCATCAGGTGGCTCGCTCCTCTACTTATTCAAGATTAGAACTTGTTTACCAACCGTCCTAATCAATTGGCTGAGAACACCGATATTGATGATCAGGAGGAGCTTGACTTAGAGCTTAGGCTTTAGATCTTAAGAAACTATAATTTGTTATTTTGTTTTATTATCATGTTATGTTTGTTTGTTTTTATTGTTTTGTTGTCGTGTTATGTTTTTTGTTTTGTTCTGCTGTCGTTTTATGTTTGTTGAAACATTTATCTTTTAATTAAGTTTATGTTTTCATTTTGTTTTATGTCTTTACTTTGGTCTAATAAGGAATTAAATTTCAGCTCAATAGAATCATAGAAAATAAAAGGATAAGAAAATATTATTCTTTGTGAAACAAAATTAGATACAAGATAATGATAGAAGTAGATTCATAAATTACTATGAATCATAAAGGCCGAATCTGATTCATTGTTGTCACAAAAAATTGATAAATAACGTAACTGGTTAGGATGATATCTTACTTGTTCATAGAAACATAAATGAAAAATTAATATTCAATGACCATATATAGTCATTACCATACACACAAGAAACGAAGGGAATGCACGAATTCTACTAAAATACAATATTTAGGAGATTAGTTTCCATAAATCAATCAATAATAACTCCAAAAGTTGAGTCTTTCCCATCCTAATAACTTCTAAAGCCACACAATCTGTATCAAAGCAAGTATTCACAAACATTTTCTGAAAACCATAATACCCATATAAATTCTCGTGAAAAGTGCATAAATATCAATTTCAAGTAGATATGTCACACGCAACAAGTGCATAAAACACAAATAATAAGAAAGTCACACGTAAACATCAAATACAACAAGTCACAATAATCAATCTCTCACCAGAATTGATTCCCATCGGCATAATATGACTAGTCGGAACCATTTTCCATCGACTTT
>JAJOOR010058350.1:0-11864 GCA_036250505.1 Solanum acaule | reverse complement strand
AAATCATAAAAGTAGAAGACAATACTCTAATTGAGATACTCAATCAAATAAAAAGACTTGATTCTTTTCCAAATGCTTACATTGCTTATAGAATAATGCTAACAATTCCCATAACAGTCGCCTCAGCCGAAAGAAGTTTTTCAAAATTAAAAATAATAAAATCTTATTTAAGATCGACAATGTCTCAAGAAAGATTAACTGGTTTGGCTATATTATCGATTGAAAAAGAATTATTAGAAGAGATTGACTACACAAAAATTATTAACAACTTTGCATCTCAAAAAGCTAGAAAAATAGATTTAAAATAAAAACATTTATAATTTTTTTTTAAGGCCTCTAATTTAATTTTGGCCTTAGACCACCAACGGGTTTGAGCCGCCCCTGTAGATTTCACTGTCACCTTGATCTCCTTAAGTTAATTAACCTACTTTAACTTAAAATATGGAGTAGAGTTCTATAATGACTTTCTTTTTAGTGTTAAACCATATAAGTTGTCACATTAAAAGGCCATGAAATTTTTGAAAAAAAAAAAGAATAAAAGAAGAGATGCACAAATTCTATTAGTTGTAGGTTAACCGTGCTTAGTCATGATCGTTTCTCATACGTCTACCGAAACAAAATGGTTTTTACAAGCTGGATAACTCACCTGCATATAGTCCTGGTCAGGAGAAGGCTTTAGTTTTTGTTTGGAATGAACTATCTGTTGTTCATCTTGTATTTCTAAGATACTTAAAACAAAAACTTTGAAGAATTTGATAAGAAACAATAAAGTTTAAAGAATATTTTCAAAACTAGAAAATTAAAACTAGTAGAGAAAATAGAATTAGAAATAATATACAAAATATTTTTCTCAAAGAAGAAGATCGAGCTCACTGAATGCACAATGTCCCCTTAAGAAAATTATTCCTCTCAAGTACCCGAGGTTAATGGAATATATCCTCCAAGGATAGAACAATCTTACTCACCGGTGTATCGGTACCTAAAACCACGGTGTCAGCAAACCACTCAACGACAGTAAAATACACGTAGAATACTATATTTAATAGTAGTTTTAGATGCAGTCCAGAAAATTATTTCTTTTCAAATGAGAGGAAATCTCTCCATTTATAGAAAACAAAGGGTAGTGTGAAAAGGTTCTTATTGTGCCTTACCGGAAAGGTCACAACCTTTGAAAAAGTCATAATATTTCGGAAAGGTCACGACCTTTCATAAAAGTCACAACTCTTCATAAAAGCCGCAACTCTTCATTTTTCATTCACACCTTTTAAAACCCAACAATTCCCTGCATGAATGGGGAGACAAAGAAACTGACAAGTGTGTGTACTTTACAAGCACAAATTAATTACATTTGAATAAGTAGGTTTCCCTTTGAACTTTCCGTAGTGAACATACGTCGGATATACTCGGTCAATCGGTATATTTGATATCTTTGAACCGTCAAGCTTTAGTGTATACCTAGACAACCATATGTTACACAATCAACCCTTTACCGTTTATGGTTCTTATGTTGTGTTCGTTTCAACCATGAACACCTCCTGGTTTCATGAGTGTATAGAGAGATGGGCTTTTGACAATCCTCTTTGAAGCGGCTTACACTTCACACTCACATAAGTGATTTCTAACCGTGTTATCACGTAGATACACTATTTGGTCAAATCTGCCAAACTTAGCAAATCATTAAAAACTTTTAGATTTATCAACTCATTAACAAGCGTTATGTTGTAGCCTCGTTCCTGAGCATTGTCTTCATCATGAGAATGGATTGAGTTGGTTGACAATGTCGAACCGTTAGTCACAACTTTGTTTTTCTCCTTGAACCTAGCTCTTGGGATCTCCAGTTTGCTAGGTAGAGTTACCGCCATGATGACTTGTCCTAAGCCGTAAACCCATTCTCTTAGATGATCTTTCAACTCTCTCTCTAGTTAGGCCTTTTTGTAAGTAGATCAAACACATTATCCTTTGACTTTACATAGCCAATTGTGATAATTCCACTAGAGAGTAGTTTTCTAACGGTGTTATGTCTATGTCTTATATGACGAGACTTTCCGTTATTTATCATGCTCCATGCCCTACCTATTGCATCTTGACTATCAAAGTGTATGCATATTGATGTTAAAGGTTTGGGCGAAAAAAGAATAATTCTGGAGTCTTTCAACTTATTCACCGGTCTTATCTAGAGGGACAAGCTCAAAGATCATTGTAGAGCTAGCAATACATATTTTTTTGGAAGATTTCCAAGAGACTGCTCCTCCACCAAGAGTAAATACATATCCACTCATGGATTTTACTTCATTTGATCCCGATGATTCAATTTGATTCACTATATCTTTTCATTACTGTTGGATATTATTATAATACAAGACATAGTTTTGAGTATATTTTAAATACCCCAAAACTCTTTTCATTGTCATCCAATGAGTTCGATTGTATATCTGATCGCGCACACTTCGTGAACCGACACAATTCATTAACAGCACATGCTATATCTGGTCGCGCACACTTCATGATATACATCATACTTCCCAATACTCTAGCACAATCCAATTGTGAGTCACTTTCACTCTTTTGAAATGCAAAGTTCACATTTATCCATGTCTTACACATCTATCTGTATTTTACAAGTAAACAAACTATCATAATAAAATAAATTCCATCCAGAAGAAACAAGCTTAAAAAGAGGTAGAGAATCATTAACTCATACGCTTCAAATCTTAGCTCTGCCTTTGATTGAAGGCAGTGGCGGAGCCATAATTTTCGTTAAGGGTGTTTATACTTTAGGACAAGTAAAAAAATAAACCTTGCTGGTCAGATTTGATAAAAAAATGGAACTGAACATCATCTACCATGATCAAATCCAAGCCATTTCTAGGGTACCTCATAGACGAGTTCATTTCCGCTTCCTTTTGCTCTTCTGGCACCAAAGATCAAGAATCCGAGATAATGGCTGTTGCTTGTTAAAGGGTCTTCATTTGCACAATGAATTTTGTCTGTCACTATCACTTTGTAAAAACAAATGAAAGAAAACAAACAAGAAGAAATTCTCTACTTTTTTTCTCCAAATTAATCACAGAGAGTATAGTAGAACTATACAAAAAAAGAAGAAGTGCAGGCCACTTCATGACAAATTGTCATTTCTCAAGGCCTAAGCATATAAATTGAGGAATATTCTAAGCAAGTTGTGTATGTAACCAATGATGGGAACATGAAATTTAAAATACCATTTCAACATCAGTCGTCGTGCCTGTTTGTGATGATTAAAGGGGTTATGCAAAGGTTTTCTACCTAAAAATTTGCTCTTCATTTCTATTCTTCTTACTTCCTCTGGCAATTTTTTCTGTGCCTTCTCAGTTCTGAATTTACTTCGTTCCATGGAGTCCAATCACGCAAGAGAAAAGAAACTGGAAGATGAGACGAGAAATCTGATAGCTCGTCTGCCAGAGGAAATAGCACTTGACATTGTTTCATGGCTTCCTATTTTGTCTCTCATTCAGTTCAGGTTTGTATGCCAAACCTGGAACATGTTGACCTGTGATTCCCGCCTTGTTGATAAGCATCTATCTCGTGCATCGAAGATTAACCCATGCCTCATCTTTAAGACTTGCCATCCTCAAAAAGAGCAGCTTTTCTTTGTTGAACTGTCTGATCGTCATGATGATGAACACACATTGAGAGAGATTCAGATCCCCTTTTCGACATCCACGGGAAAATTTAGATTAGTAGACTCATGTAACGGTCTGCTATGTCTATCTGGTGTCTATGACCATGAAGAAGCATACATATACAATCCTTTCACCAGAGAACACAAAAAGCTGCCAAATTGTAATGAGCTTGATGTGAATGAATTGGTTTATGGTTTTGGATTTCATCCGACTACTAATGAGTACAAGGTGATCAAAATATGCTACTATCCTCATGTCTATTATGTACCTTGGTGTTTTCACAAGTCTGTAAAATATGATTATCCACTCTCAGAAGTTCACTTGTTTAGTCTGGAAAGCAATACTTGGAGAAATTTAGAGGAATTACCTTACAAGCTTCATCATTCTCCCGGGGTTTTAGTCGATTTGTAGGCTCCACTGGGTGACTAGATTTAACTTCCACCTTGATCGCCTTATCGTTGCCTTTGACCTATCTAATGATACATTTCAAGAGGTACCAAGGCCTGATTTCACTGTCAACTTATTACATTGGAGATATCATTTGGCTGCCCTAAGAGGTGCCTATCAGCATGTTTATTCAGCTCTAATGGCGAGAACTTGGAAATTTGTGTCATGGAAGAATATAACAAGAAAGAGTCTTGGGTGCACAAGTTCAATATCGGAGATTCTTCAATTGTGAGTCGAGATTTGCCCGAGTCATGTGACATTTGGAGGACTAATTTGTAAATGGGAACTGTTACAGTGATATGTCTCCTCAATAATGGTGATATCTTGCTAGATTGTCAAGGTGGTATTTTGATTGCCTATAGTACAGACAAGGAAATGTTGAAGATCATAAGCCTTTCTGGTATGCCCAAGTCCTGTAAAACAATAGCTCATGTAGGAAGCCTTAATTGGATATCTAACTTAGCTTGAAGTTGAAAACAATGTCGTTGTATCCATTTGTCAAGAATATATATATAAATTGTTCATTTATCTTGTTATTATCTAGCATTTTCCATGTCTTTGTATCCATTTGCCAAGAATATATATATAAGTGTATGCTTAAAATCATTCAATTGTACATCGATTCCCCTTGCTGTATTTGATCCTTTGAAGCCAGTTACACCTCTCGGAATGGTTAAAACATTTAGAGAAGAAAACTGGAAATTTGATTTTATTTTAACTCGAAAGTGCAAAAGATTTGGGATGGTAATAACCTGGAACCTGTAAAATGTAGCAAAATTACTAGGCATTGGTCTTTCACCAAGAAATGCCAAACCAAATGCAACTGAAAACTGAGTTTATTCTTAATAGTTACTTTCTAGATTCAGACAGTGCTGCTACCGTTTTCTTCTATGTAAATTTAATCGATCAATTATGCCTCAATCTCGGACGAACATTCCTGAAGGTGTTGTTATCAGCAACTGTGTAACTGAAACTATTTGGATGTGTCATGTATGGGTGTATGATTTATGTACTTGTTTTATCAATTGGCTACTGTCATCATATGCCTTATCTTCCTTTGTGACAGTCCCTAGGAGAATCAGCCTTACTACTTAGAACGTGTCAATAACAAGAACAAGAAAAACTTTTACAGAAGCTTAGCTTAATTTTCTTAACAAGAAGCAATTCTCGTCTTTGTTTCTCCAATGTTAAGCAAATAAAAAAGTGCAGGGCATATCATGACTGATTCTCATGCCTTCAACCTATGTTGCTCGGACTCTTCCAAAATATCAACGGGTGCGTGTCGGATCCTCCAAAAATAGTGTAACTTTGAAGGATCCGACACGGGTCCGGCATCATTTTCGGAGAGTCCGAGCAACTTAGCCTTCAACTGTTCAATGAGGAATATTCTGATGCAAGTTGTTATTTATGTACTCACTGTCCAGCTCATCATTGATAGAGACATGAAAACTAGAATACTAATTTTCCAGGCGGACAAAAATAGCATAGTCAACATTGTTTGTTGCAATCACCTTGTCTATTTGTATGAGAGTCTTTCCCCTGCAGAAACGCACTTCATCTCTGAGTTCCTTACTTCTTTTAGTACAAAAATATCTTTAGTTCTGAGTCTTGAGAGGCCACCTAACAAAGTTTTCTTGTGCCTTGTTAGTTCTAATCTTACTTTGTTATATGGACTTCAATCATGAAAGAGATAGGAAGCCGGCAGATGAGAGCAGGAACCTGATAGATAGTCTGCAAAATGAAATAGCACTAGATATAGTTTCAAGGCTTCCTGTTTCATCTCTCATTCAGTTCAGGTTTGTATGCAAAACCTGGAACATGTTAACACACGATCCACGCCTTGTCAACCTGCATTTCTCTCGTGCATCAAAGATCAATCCAAGCATCATCATCAAGACTTATCATCCTCAAAAAGAGCAGCTTTTCTTTGTTGAACTGTCTGATCTTCATGATGCTGAACACACATTGAAAGAGATTATTATTCCCTTTTCAACATCCATGGCTAAATTTCGAGTCGTAGGCTCATGTAATGGCCTGCTCTGTTTATCTGGTGTCTATGACCATGAAGCAGCATATGTATTCAATCCTTTCACCAGAGAACACAAAAAGCTGCCAAATTGTAATGAGTTTGAAGTGAATGAGGTGGTATATGGTTTTGAATTTCATCCTATTACTTACGATTACAAGGTGATCAAAGTAGGCTACTATCCTCATGTCTATTATGCAACTTGGTCTCCCGGAAATATAAACAGTCATGATCTTCCACGTTCAGAAGTTCACTTGTTCAGCCTGGGAAGCAATTCTTGGATAAATTTAGGAGAATTACCTTACAAACTTCATCATTCACCTGGGGTTTTAGTCAGTGGAAGGCTCCACTGGGTGACTAGATTTAACTGGCACCTTGATCGCCTTATTGTTTCCTTTGATCTGTCTGATGATACATTTCAAGAGATTCCAAGGCCTGATTTCAATGTCAACTTATTTCATTGCAGTTATCATTTAGCTTCCCTAAGAGGATGTCTTTGCGCGTGTTTATCAACCTCTAATGGTGATAACTTGCAAATTTGGATCATGGAAGAATATAACAAGCAAGAGTCTTGGGTGAAACAGTTCAATATTGGAGCTTCTTCAATTGTGAGTCGAGATTTGCCCGAGTCATGTGATATTTGGAGGACTATGTTGGAAAAGGGTTCTGTTAATGTAATGTGCCTCCTCAAGAATGGTGATATCTTGCTAGATTGTCAAGGTGGGATTTTGATGGCTTATAGCACAGACATGAATGTTGAAGAGCATAAGCCTTTGTGGTATGCCTAATTCTTGTCAAGTAATTTCTCATGTTGGAAGCCTTAATTGGATAGCTAACACCATTTAGCTTGAAATGGTAACATAATGTCCTTTTATGCATTTTCTGGATTTTTCCTTTCATTGGTTGAGAGAGATTCATATTCCCTTTTCAACATCCATGGCTAAATTTCGAATAGCAGGCCCATGTAATGGCCTGTTATGTCTATGAACTACAAATTTGTTTCATGTTCAAAGAGAATGGCAAAAACTCGCAATATTTATTTGCAAAAAGATCTGTCATACAATTGAAAAATTAGTGTTCGATGTACTATTAGTGATTTTGAAGAAAATCTAGAGAGGATTTTTGTGAGAGAAGAAAGATCTATGAACATACATTAAAAATTTGAATTTTGTGCAAAATTGTGAAACATTTACGCAGAAAAAGAAAGATCTAAATATTTTCTTATTTCAAATGCTCACAAACAACAAAAAAGACAAATAAAGTAAAAAATCAATGTTTGACTTGACGAATTTGATGTGGGAATAGTAAAGATTGATCAATTTTAGATGTCTTGTTGGAAATTTTTTCGAGCAATGAACCTAATTAATTGAACAACTTCGCTGATCTTTGCAATGAATTTCTATCCCGCAATGTTGTTTTTTGTTTTTCTCTTAAAAGTTTATCAATGAAAAAAAATTATTTTTCTTATTAGCCATAGCAAAAAGAGTGTTTGTGATAAGAAAAAATGGAGGAGAAGAAAGGTAGGGTAACGTGAAGGAGAAAGGTGGGGTGGGGGGAAATACCTTTTTTTTTACTTAAACGCGCCTTATTTATTTTATATTTAATTTTATTTCCACGTCAACTTTGAGGATAATATTACCAATTATAGTTGTTACTTGCTCCCAGTTAATTTTAGAATTAATTACCATATTTAAATTCTAGTTCTACTAGGGCGAGACAAGTATCAATTTTTTCCATTCCCAATCCGTGTATGATTGTTACTTAGTACTATTTATAAATACCATTCAACGCTCTCAAACTGATTCTCACAACACAAGTAGAATTTTTCACCAATCAAGTTCTCTCTTCTTTTACTAATTAATAATGGAAATGGCTGGTCTCGCGGCCTGTGCCACATCTTTTATTCAACGTCTGCAATTACACCCATGTATTTTCGGCCAATTCCAACGAGTGATGAAGGATTATTCAACTGACAAGTTGAATGCTGCCGATCTTGTTTCCGAATTGGATACTCTTTTCCAATTCCACCCTGATTTTCTAACTGGCTATAGAATTTTCTTGCCGCCACACTTACGACCAACATTACCTTTCCCTACGCAGTCACCAAAGAAGAAGCGTCCCTCCCTGATAGTGTTGAAGCCATATATTGTATTTATGAATAAAGTGCAGAAACGCTTTGCTGATGAACGGGGAGTTATCCTGGAATATTTGGAGACCATTAGGAAATTGACACAAGCTAAACTATGTAATAAAGAGGCTTATGATGCAATTATGATAATCTTTGGTAGAGAAAATCAAGATTTGATAGATGAGTTTGAGTTTCTTCTTATGGGTAGAAACGGAATTAGAAAAGAGAAGAAGAAGAATACAATAAGATAAGATGAATTCAATGGAAGATGAGATGTTTGAACTTGACATGAACTTGTCCCGTCGGAAAACAGCTGAGGATACTGCAAAAGAGTTGATGTACTCACTACAACAACATGAGGATCAGCAAATCAATATCGACATTTATTTCAGTGCTGTGAGTCTGGGCAACATAAGGAAAATATATAAAGAAGAAGGTTCCTCTATTATAACAAGATTGCGGGATGATCCAACGAGTGTTTTGCCCAAAATTTTGAAAAAGTTGGAGTCGGAAGAAAAGGTCCTGATCAAAAAGTGGCACAATATTCATGAGAAGAAAAAGAATCCATGTAAATAAAGAAGTATAGTATAGGAGTATACTTTGTTATTATGCCGTATAATGAATTGCAGGTAGTTTCATTAATTATAGTAGTAATTCTGTATGAAGTTCTTTAACTCTTATTTTACAAAGTTGCTGATTTGGTACTATTAATATACCTTTTTTTCTTAAAAGCAGTTCTAAAAGCTCCTTGTATCTGGTAGTCGCAATCATAAATGCAAGTGTATATTAAGTATAACACCTAAGATATGGATTCACATCCAACGACAGAAGCTAACTGTAAACCTATCAATATTCTAAACAAGACAACTTTAGAATTCTATTGAAGATGAAATCAGAACTTGTCAAACTGTTGGAGATAATTTTATGCTAGTTCTGAGTAAATAATCAATAGGGATATGGGGAGATAAATTTTTTCAAGAAAACCATCTTTATATGATATATGTTATCCCGAATCATTTACACAAAGGTTACATACAAAACACAAACACAGAAATTTTGGAAGTTATGAACAAAGGGAAAAGACAGCTCTTAACTATTCACAGCTACAGTTCTTCCTAATCTCACCATCAGAGCCGGTCTTGACTTCAATCTTTCCCATTTTTTCCATTGCTACACCAAATTCGGCATAGAATTGTTTGAGTGATCCTTGTACTAGATGGTTGATGAATGACTTTGTTGTCTCACTTGTTGTCAAGGCTGCATCAGATTGGAATAACCCTTTTCTCTTGAGCACAAGCTGGAAGTAGCTAAGATCAAATTTACTGGAACTACTAGGATCCATTTCGACAATTGTGGTATTGTCATTGATTGATTTGCATTTCTTCATCTTAAGATTAGCTCTGCATATTCTCTGTCTAGAGATGGATCTTGTTTGCCCCAAACTCCAGTAAAATTGTATAAACGTGATGAAATGACGGGCAATGAGAGACTCCAATGGTATGTGCACCTGATAGCAGTATTGTTTTTTGTTTAAAAGACCTAAATGTATGGATAGTTTCATTATAGCATAAGCAGAAATCAGGCAGATGTATTAAACTTACCAGACAATAGGACCAAGTCTTTAAGGTCAAGACCCTTGCTGGCAAAAGACATCTGGAGACTGGAAAAGTTACTTGTCGGAGGAGGGATGTTTGCCAAGGCTTCCGAGGCATTTGATATCCTTCCATCTCTTCTACCAGTTGGAACCTTCCAGTAAGGGCCTCCCTGGATAAAAGGGAGATAAAGATTAAGAGCACATTTCATTCAATTAAGCTCCTTAATGCATACAATAACTAGTTATCTCATATTTTTATTAACGACCTCAACTATAACGTCAGCTCTATTTAAAGGTCTGAGTAGGATACAACTATAAGCAAATACAGTCTGCAAGTTGGTTCAAGCTTTGTACTTACTGTTACCACAACGGAGTCTCTAGCAACCAAGGCAACAATATCCGCACATGACACAACTCCAGGGCATTCAGCTTCAACTGCTTACTTCACACCATCGATGAATGAGAAGCCACTCAGCGTTTGATTAGGAACAGCTACTTTTTCAGTCTGGTTTTTCGTGCTCGGAGTGAAATTCATGAGTACAGAACCATCACAACCCTGTACGAACCCAATCAAGTAAATCAGGAAACTACATTATTACTTCAAGAATGGTACTCTTCACATGAAATGAGGCATAAACTTACTCTGACAAAGCAATCGTGGAAATGCAGTCTGAGCGAGATGGAGCATTTGGGATTTGCTTTTGCACATATTCTTGAATTATCTTCTCTGCTTGAGGACAGCTCTTTGCATAGAAGTTGAGCTGCAACTGACCATAGCTAGAACCCCCTATTCCTAGTAAAATACACAACACTAGAAAATTACTCAAATCGCCAAATTTAGCCATTTATATTACTTACTTCTTTTGCAACTTTTGGTTTTCTTTGTTTGAGTTGCTACACATATAAACTCCAAACAGATCAAAAAGAATTTATAGGCACATTGTTTTAGCTAACTTGCATTAGTTTAAGAAAACAGATTTGTTAGAGTCTATCTCTTTCATTCAATGAGGTTAATATGTCATGATCATATCAACTGATCCCTCACATATTAGACACTTAAACAAATAAACACTAATTTGATAATATCATTATTTTTACCTGCTCCTGGAGATTGTAGCTACCTTCATAATGGTGCACCAAAGGCCCAGTTCTTTTGATAATTAATACCTACTGTATTTTGGTAAAAATACACATGGCAAGCACAGAGAGGACGGCAGTCAACCTCGAGTCCATCAATGCCAGCTGGATGAAGAGCCCTCTCAGGGAAGGATCCATCTGGATGGACCAACGCATCCGGACCATCCTAGACCAGTCTCTTTCTAACAACACTTAGGGCCGTTTCATCAAGTTTGGGGGCCTAAAGTCAAACTTCAGAGAATGTAAACAATTAAAACTTTTAATGTAAAATATAATATAATATTAGAATATTAAAACTTTTAATGTAAAATATAATATAATATTAGAATAATAAAGTCTGACTCAAAATTTTAAAAAGTTCATATAATGATACGAAAATAGTTGCATTGAATTTGATACGTTGATATAATGATATTAAAATAATATTGATTTGTTGCCGTACTTGAAATTTAAAGAATACACCAAAAAACAAAATTGATTTTTTTTTATAAACACACAATAATAAATTTTGCATAATGCAAAAGGTTTGACTGTTTGGTAGAATAAAATAGAAAGTGGACTAAAAAAGATAAATATATGAATAGTAATGTTGATTCATGATAATCGTCAACATATAAATAAGTAGACAAAATAGGTAGTCACGTAAGAAAGAATCGTCAATTAACTAAACACTATCCATTTCTCAATTATTACAATGACCTCCACATTAAATAAAGTAAACATTTACTATTATATTTTCTACCCAATTTCTTCTTTCAAATTTATCAATATATAAGTGAGTCCAAAGGCATAGCCAGGATAAAGAGTTTGGGGGTTTTCAATTTTCTTTAGAACCGTCAATCAATTTTGTTAGGGGTTCACAAATTAATATAT
>JAJOOR010058349.1:0-10590 GCA_036250505.1 Solanum acaule | reverse complement strand
TTTGAGACATCATGTATAAAGTCTAGAAAGTCTTCCGCTTGCTATTTTTTTTTTATGCAATGTTTTCTTGGTAAAGAAAGTTTTAAATTCCTTATGGTTTTAGTGTCTATGCAATGAATGAATGCTAAGAGCCTTGTATTAGACCTCTTCGAGGTCGAGTACGCCGGTTATGACTAGGGGGTGCTCCCGGGTCGTGACAGTTACATATAGGGGGTACCCCTGGGTCGTGACAATACAAGGGGACCAAATCTGGTAGGTATAGTAGAAACATAGTCAACTGATTGGTAATGCCTCAAAATGGTACCAACTCCTATCAACGAATACCACTAGCTAAGTGTAATGACAAAAATGAACCTCACATCCTAGGAAAGTAGAAAGACAAACTCGCACTTGGATCAAGTAAGGATAAACATCAATGGAAAATACTTTAATCATACTAGTGCCATTACCTGGAGAGTTCTCATGATCTTTGGAACTAGACAAAGCATACAGATGGTTTGCTCCTCCGTCTGTCCCTATTGTAGCTCCTCTGAGAGCAGGTCTGTCTACTAGAGCCGCTAAAGAAGATTGGGCTCTATTTCCCCATTACCCCACCTGTTCTTAGGGATCTCTCTCGTAAAATGACCCATCTGACAACACTTAAAGCACTTATTGAAGCCATCTCGATATGCTCCTCGGTGGTTTCTACTACACTTAGCATATGTAGGGGTCCAAGTAGCCCATTGTGCCACACTACCCTTAGACTGAGTAGGTTGAGCTCTGAAATTCTAATTTTGGTGGTCATTCTTGCTCCATGATGTAGGTGTAATTGGTGATAATGGAACAGGTCCAGATGATCAGCGCTAAAATGATAAATGATACCCATTTTTGATCTTATGCTAGCTAGTTTCATGACTCGTTATTTTGGCCCTCTTGTTGCGAAAGTCCTCTATGTCCTTTAACTTTTCTTTATCAAACTAGTACATAAATCATGATCAAGGCTATATCCATGTCCCTTATCAACATAGTTTCCTTATCTTCATTACTTGATAAATCAGATAGTTCGGACACAATCAAACTCATCATGCTCCGCATATCCGCCACAATCTTTGGAGCATAGCGGGATTGCTAACTTAACTTGAGGTTATACTCGTACACACTCATAGCATTCTGTTTTAGATTCTCTCACCTTAGAAACACCTTTGAGCTGATAAGAAGTCAAACCCACATGCTCTGCATCAGCAACACACATGACTTTAATAACTTTATAAAGTTCTTCCACAAAGTTCTTCGGATCCTCAATAACCTTCGACCCTATGAACTCTGGGGCATTCATCCTAAAAAAATCAAGGATTTTATATGTATTAGCAATATCTTGATGACCAACTCCTTTTTGACTAACCTATTTTACTACAGCCTGAGTCAACATCTTAATAGCATTCGTGAACATACCATTAGTGACATGACCTTGAGGGGGTTGCACTTCAAGTTCATTGGGCACTTCTTTACCATGGGGATTAATATTTCTCTTAGCAGGACGTCCTCGAACAGCTCTTTGTGGAGGCATGATCTAAAAAGACAGGCATAAGCGGGAGTTAGAAGAAACTTTTTATATAGTTGAACTCTATTGCACTGTCAAGAGTTAGAAGAAAGTGAAAAGTTCCAAAATGTCGCAGCTTCCACCTCATAGATGTGACACACTTCACACTGATAATAAAGGACTCTACTAGAAACGACATCATAGAAACTCTAGGACAATTAAACTATGTTCTCTAGTACAATGTTTGTCAAACCGCAAGCCTACACCCTTGATGTGGCTGAAACTCAAGAACCATTGCTGGTCCCCAACTGAACCCTTGGTCTGGCTGACTAGTTAGCGTAAGATAGACTCAAGCATTTATAGGCTCAAAAAAAAAGTAAATCCTTAAAACTATAAAATGCTCAACTCATATTGTCTAAAACAATAATCAATGCAATAGTAATAATTTTCAAATCATTACCATCTTGGCTACATGATTTATATGGAATGTGAGTTCTCTGAACTCATCCCCATATCGGTTGTCAATATTACTCCGAATAAATATATACTCATGCTCAAATGTGTAAAACATATTCTTTCTCAATTTGAGGTAATTGACCAAAATATCCTTTTAAAAGAGGTAATGCACTGAATTAACTCTAAACTCATTACTCGTTTAGAAATCAATGTTTCTCTTTTCTCAATGTAAAATGATAAATTTGGAAATAAATAGTTCCCATAAACTTTACTCAAAATGTCTCTTCACTCTTTCCTCAAAACTCCTCTATACTTTGTGATAAATCAATTTAAGATAATTGTTGGGTTAAAAATATTCTCATCAAGAACTCAATTAATACTCAAATAATAGAGTTCATGCTAAACAATTTGACATGAGCAATCAACTCAAGTATCTCAATGAATAAGATATGAAAACTCAAAATTTAGGAATAGCAACTCTGAATTCAACAACAAACTTATCTCCAAAATTATTAAAATTAAGGATATAACCATAGATTAATTTACTCATAGAAAGCAGATGTAGGGAGTGAGGACGAACTCAATCCATTACTATGATCGCCTCACAAACCTCGGAAGAACAAAGTTCTTGGTTAAATTGAGGACACTCGAAGAACAATAGAAAACCCTATCTTTTGTTTTTGTGAATCCTTTCTCTAAGTCTTTGAATCGTTAAAGAACGTAAAATAATGTTTTAACACTGTTTAGACTCTTAATTAGGTGATAAGGGGTCATGGTTTAGGCTAAGAAAGGGTGGGAAAAGACTAAATTAACGTCCTTAAAACTGATGAGAAAACCTTCTAAAGGTCTATCTACGGTTCGTGGTTTGATCTACGGATCGTAGATTCTATTCTTGAAATCTATATTGAATTTTTAAGGCTCAAAAATCCATTTACATGTCCAAAAAATGGCACGTAGAAGTTTTTATTTCCCTTAGAATGTATATGTAGAAATTGGGTCCCTAAATTGGACTCCTTGTAATTGAACGATGAATTGAAAGAACGGGTCTTCGTTTAACCTATGGCCCGTAGGTTGGATCTATCGTTCACGGACTTAGAAAACACTTATAGTGCAGTCTCTGGTAAAATAGTCACTACATTTTACTCCGAACTCGAAATAAGGAAAACATGGTTGCATTAGAGAGAGGACTCAATGATCTTCAATATCATAGGTCATGGGCCACCTAATTATTATGTGCCAGGATATATGATTTCTTGAAGTTGACCTAAGTAGAATCTTATGTCAAAACAAATGGAAAATGAAGAATTCAACATAATTTTGTGCTAGATGGTTCTTGTGACGGTAATTCGTATCATAATCCATTCGAACATCAAAGAAATGACCTTTACACATATGAGCAATTTAAGAATTCCCTTATATGCATGGAAGTAATCATATTTTTTGTATTTGTATTCACAATGTTATTGTCAATGAGGGTACGATTTCAATTATTCACTATCTTCATTAAGAATATTAAACTCACCTTAAAATCACGCATCACTAAATGAATAGAATTTGTCAACCTATAGTGTTTTTTTTAGTTGGTTATTCATGGTTCTCAAATAAGTTTGACAACCTTAGTGAAGATAGTCTGTTGATTAATTCTAATCGTACCTTAATTGACAATAACATTGAAAATACAATGCCACAAAATCAAGACTACCATACATATAAGGGAATATCAAAGAGGTTTAATGTCTCTATTGACCTTTGCAACGTAATTGATCATCACTTATGTCTATTTACCTAAATTTTTCATTGAGCACGCTCATTGTATTCTACAATATATGTTTCTATCTCCAATAACTTATATTAGAAACCAGTGGATTTCCAGGATTTACGAAATGAGACATCCAAAAAATGCAATGGTAGCAAGATTAGCACGGACCAAAAGGATTCTTTCGAGCAGGAACTACCTGACCAACAAAAAAATATCGATGGTAATTAAGTAATTTTACATCTTACAATTTAATCTTATGTTCATTATCTGAATTTTCATTTTATTAAGAGGTAGAGATGAATCCAACATATTAAATTCAATGATTCCTGTATAATTGAAACTCTAGACCTAAATGACACATAACATAGTTGTAACCTGAAGTACAGTAAAAATAATTGTAGCTTTAGTCCAAATTTTTGAACATAGAATTTGTTTCATATGAATCATTTCATCACATTTGGTTACATATAATTTTTAGGTTAGTATGAGCTGAACAAAGTTACATGTGAAGATAGTTTCCCAGATAATTCAGATCATATTTTAAATAATTTGATTGTATTTTAAAAGACAATATTGTTAATTGTGGCTTGAAACATTAGACAACAAATGAAAAGAGAGGAAATTACCACATCACACAAGGATGACAAGAATAATAAAATTTTATTCCATCCATAACGTCTACAAGGTAATTTATATAAACCATATGTCTATCTTCATCTGTAACATTATGTATTTTCAAAAAAAATCTTTTATTGTTTAACATTAGTTTGTTCTTTGGTTACTTTTTGTTCTTAGATATTTGACAAAATAAAAAAAAATTGTTGAACTTATTTTTTTTTTCTCATCAAGTTTCCTTCATTTCTACAGTGTACTAATATGTTATAACACCTCAGACTTAACAGACCTATACTGCAGAAGAACTCGGTGAACCATGAAAGGGTTCACAGACCATGAGAGGAACCACGATCCTTCGACATGATTGTGGCTCACACCCACCCAAAAAGTGGTGGACCACGCGACCCCTTCACGGGTCGTGGACCATCCCACGAGTCGTGGGAATGCTTCTGTAAGTCTGCCAAAACCAACAAGGCCCAACCATCAGCTAACAGAGCCCTCCATGGGCCGAGGTCTTAATGACGGGCTGTGATGAGGCTCGTGAAGCTGATCTAGTAAGCTTCTTGCCAAAGTGAAGAACCACGGTGGCCTTCACGGTCTGTGATCCTTCACACGGTCCATGAAGTGGACCGTAGTGGGAAGGGCCCTGAACCAGTAGACTTTGGCGAAGAACCACGACCCACTTGATAGGCCGTGGTCCCAACAACAGACTATCAGTGGAGTCGTGGTCAGCCTAGTCAGATTTTAAGTGAGGGTCATTTTGGTCTTTTCCCTTATGCATTGGACACCTAAACTACGTTGTTTAACCCCTAAACTACATTGTTTTGGTCAGGTTAAGCATAGCAACTTAGTCAAAAGTTACCCTAAGCGATTCATTCACCAAAATCATTCAAACTTAGAGCAAGAAGAGGAGAAGGAGGTGGCAGTTTTACTAATAACAACCAGCAGGTTTCCTGCAAGTGGAGAAAGAGGTGGCAGTTTTACTAATAACAACCAGCAGGTTTCCTGCAAGTTTCAACCCCGAAATCGAAAGATTTCTCGGTGAAATTCGTCACTAGATATGTGGGATTTCACTAGTGAATTCCTTTCATCCACTAGGTGCCTAGAATTCAGTAGGATTCTTGATTCCTATATCTTGCTTAGACCTAGGGTTTCTAAAACCTTAGATATTGGTTGTGATTTAGCTGTTAGAGCATTCCAAATTAGATTATCATGTTTTCGTGGAATCATTGCTTAGTTCATTGCATGAGACACAAAACCCTAGTTGTGAAGATTCTCTTAGTTTATGAATTACACATGATAGGTCATTTAAACACATATATATTCTTCAGTTTTTGAAAGTCACATTAAAAATATTAAAATTGTTACATTCTCAGATTTTGCATGTCAGTATTTTGAGTTGTTCAGCATTTCAGTATTTCAGTCATAACGTGTCATATACATATCACTTGGGAATAGACTTAACACCGATTTGACTAGGGTTTCAGGGTACCCTTATAGTCCTCGAACAGTGTGCCCTCATAAGTTTATAAGTCCCCTCTGTGGGCATCATACTTAGTGATCAAGCTAGTCATGCTTTATACCCCTAGCGAGGTATATTGGGTCCTCTCGATGTGGCGTATACATCAGACTCCGCGTTTAACACACTTGGTTTTATGTCAGTTAATAGTGGCTCCAACATCAGACTCCGCGTTTAGCACACTGACTCTACTGCATTTTGACTAGTTTTTCAGTTATATTTTAGTATTTAGTATCAGCATGTTATGTACTTGGTCATTGCATTCAGTTAAGTTCTTTTAGTATATATCAGTATTTCCATCATGTTCAACTTATATTATTGATCAGTTATGCTTAGTTAAGCTTATAACTTTGCTCATCTTTTATCCTATCCTGCATGCTTAGTACTTCCGAAGTACTGACGCATAGTATGTGCTACATCTTTTCATTATGTAGGTTCTGGTCGTCACCATTTAGATCACACGTAGATCGGTTCCCGATCAATATTATGAAGCTTCAGTGGTGATTCCTTATACTTCGAGGACAATAGACATGTTTTAAATTTCGTTCTTCATTTCTGTTTCAGTTTTGCTAGGGTTAGATGGGACATGACCCAACAACTCTAATCAGTAGAGGCTTTTTCAGACATAGTATTAGATTCAACTTTAGTTTTGAGTGATTTTTCAGTATCACTAAACTCTTAGAATTTTATATGTAATCAGAACAATATTGGATATTCCCAATCATTTAGTTATCTCATGATTTAGTTTCCACGTTAGTTTATCGTTTCATAGATTTGTTCTGTTTGCTTATGATATTCAACCTCAGGGTTATCTTAGGGTCACTCGTGATCCTAGGTCCTTTTTTTACGTCAATGGGATAGCCTTAGGGTGTGACAAACTTGAAATCAAAGACAGGTTCAAGAGTCTTAGGATGTTTGAAAGCCACACTATGTAGAGTCTCTTTCATGGGTGTGAAGTACACCACATCTAATGAGAGGGAGGCTACAAAGTGTTTTAAGAAAAACTTCACTTTCTTTTCAACTCTTATTGTGTGTAAGGTGTGATCCAACTACTCATTTCTAATTCGATGTTATGCATTTCAGATCATGCCTGCTCGTAGAGCTTCCGCAACGCTATTGCCCACAATGCTAATGAAGTTCCTCCAGTCCCAGACTATGAGGAATTGAGTGTAGATTTTGGAAATGTTATCCAGTTTTTGGCTCAGTGTGTGTCCATTAAGAAAAATCAACATTCCCCAACTTCTACTAACACTAATGTTTGATCAGCTGGGAGCTAGGGTCCGAGACTTTGTTCGTATGAATCCACCAGAATTTCTACGGTTAAAGGTTAATGAGAACCCAAAAAACTTCATTGAAGAAGTTAAGAAAGTCTTTGGAGTGATGCAAGTGACTGCTAATGATAGGGTACAGTTGGCATCCTACCAACTTAAGGATTTGGTTCACTCAGTGGAAAGAAAATAGGGGTATAGATGCATCTCCTGTGACTTGGGATTGTTTTACTATAGCTTTTCTGGACAGGTTCTTCCTAATAGAGTTGAGGGAGTCTAAAGCTCGAGAGCTTCTGAATTTGAGACAAGGTTGAATGTCAGTCCAAGAGTATGGACTGAAGTTCACTCAACTCTCTAGGTATGTTCCACACATAGTTGTCGATCAAGGGCACAAATGAATAAGTTTCTATTTGGGGTATCTGACTTGGAGAAGACACAGTGCAGGAATGCTATGTTGCTATATGATATGAATATATGCAGGATAATGACCCATGCTCAGCAAGTCGAGGGAGATAAGCTTAGGGATCTAGCCAATGACAATAAGAAGAAAAGGAAAAGAAACTATAAATACTCTCAGCAGAAATCAGGTGGTGAAAATTGTTCACAGTTTTAATAGAAAACTTCAGCCCCAACACCTTCATCAACTAGTGCTCCATCCCAAGTTTCAATAGGATCAAAAAGGTAGGGTATCAGGCTCTATGTCTCAGGGGAGTGCTTAAGGTACTAGAACGTTCCCAACTTTTCCAAAGTGTGGTAAGAACCATTCGGGCGAGTGTCTTGCAGGAAAGGAAGGATGCTTTGGGAGTGGTCAGTCTGGTCATTGGTTGAAAGATTGCCCTTCTTCCAGGCAGGGATAGAGAGGTAATAATAATAGGGCCTAGTGTATAGCTCCAGTAGCACCAATAGGTCACGAAACTCAGTAGGGTGCTTTATCTGGTACAAGTGGAGGTCAGTGCCAGAACATGTTGTATGCTCTCTATGCTCGCCAGGAGAAGGAAGATTCTCCTAATGTGGTCAATAGTACATTACGTGTCTTTCATTTAGATATTTATGCATTGTTACATCTAGGGGCTACTCTTTCTTTTATTACTCCCCATATAAATGTAAACTCCGGTATCTGTCCAGAAACTCTTTCAGAACCTTTTTCAGTCTCTATTCTCGTTAGTGACCCAGTTATTGCTAGATGGGTATACATAAATTGCCCTATCAGAATCCCTCAAAAAATCACCTCAGCAGATCTTGTCGAGTTAGAAATGGTAGACTTTGATATCATTCTAGGCATGGATTGGTTACACTCCTTTTATGCCTCAATCGATTGTAGAACTAGGATCTTTCGTTTTTAGTTTCCAAACGAGACAATCTTAGAATGGAAGGGTAGTAGCTCAGTGCCTATGGGTCGATTTATCTCTTACCTTAAGGCTAGAAAGATTATTTCCAAAGGGTATATCTATCATCTTGTTCGGGTTAAGGATTCAAACTCCAAAACCCCAACACTTGAGTTAGTTATTATACTAAATGATTTTTATGAAGTGTTTCCAGAGGATATTCCAGGACTTCCTCCCTAAAGGGAAATCAAATTCGGAATTGATCTCGTTCTAGATAACCAACCTATTTCAATTTCTCCTTACAGAATGGCTCCAGCTGATCTTAAGGAATTGAAAGAGTAGTTGAAAGAACTTCTAGATAAGAGCTTCATCAGACCTAGTTTCTCTCTATGGGGTGCTCCAGTGTTATTCGTGAAAATAAAGATAGTACTCTCAGGATGTGCATTGACTATCGACAGTTGAATAATGTCACAATCAATAATAAGTACCATATCCCCAGGATTGATGACTTATTTGACCAACTTTAGGGTGCTAGTTATTTTTTGAAGATATCATCAGCTCAGAGTGGGAATAGCGACATCCTGAAAACATCCTTCAGAACTCGATATGGTCATTATGAATTCGTAATTATGTCATTACGGCTAATCAATGCTCCAACAGCTTTTAGGGATTTAATGAACAGAGTGTTCAAGCAGTATCTGGACTTTTTCATTATCGTCTTCATTGATGATATCCTCATTTACTCTATGAATGAGGAGGAGCGTGCAACTCAGTTGAGAGTTGTCCTCCAAACCCTTAAAGATCTCCAGTTATTTGCTAAGTTAGGCAAATGTAAGTTTTGATTACAATCAGTCACTTTCCTTGGTCATGTTGTATCTAGTGAAGGAATCTAAGTAGATTCACAGAAAATAGAGGCAGTACAGCAATGGCCCAGAACCACTTCTCCAATAGATATCAAAAGTTTCTTGGGTTTGGCCGGTTATTATAGGAGATTCTTTGAAGGATTTTAATCCATAGCTTCCCCATTGACTAATTTGACTCAAAAAAAGGTTATGTTTCAGTGGTCTGATGAGTGTGAGAAAAGCTTTTCATAACTGAAGACTAGGTTTACTACAACTCCCGTTTTGGCTCTACCAGATGGTTCAAACGGTTATGTTATCTATTGTGATGCCTATAGAGTTGGTCTAGGTTGTGTGTTGATGCCAAGAGGTAAGGTTATAACTTATGCTTCTAGACAACTTAAGGTACATTAAAAGAACTACCCAACTAATGACATCAAGCTTGCAGCTGTAGTATTTGCCCAAAATATTTTGGAGACATTACTTGTATGGTGTTCACATAGACCTGTTCACAGATAATAAGAGCCTCCAATATGTGTTCACCTAGAAAGAGTTGAATATTCATTAGAGAAGATGGCTGAATTCCTCAAAGACTATGATATAAATTTGCTTTATCATCTGGGTAAGTCCAATTTAGTAGAGGATGCTCTCAGCAGACTGTCTATGGGTAGTGTAGCACATGTTGAGCAAGAAAGGATGGAATTAGAAAAAGTTGTTCATCGGCTTGCTCGCTTAGGAGTTGGTCGTACGGAGATGTTAGATCCTATATTTCCTCAATTGAAAGGTGCAGTTCTGTAATGACCCGAAAGGTCATTTTGGTAATTTTTGTGGAAATGACTACTTTGCCCTTTCGGTAGTTGCCCCGAGTCCCATGTTTTGTGGTTGTAAAGTTAGTTTGAGGAGAAGTTGGTAAAAAGTTGAGTTTTTATAAGTTAAAGTTGGTTAAAAAGTGCTTTTTCGAGTTATTTGGAGTTTGGGAACTCGGATCGGATTTCCGTTGATTCCTGCAATTTTAGAATGTCGAAACGGGTCTGTGTGAAGTTACGGAGTTGAATTTGGAGTTGAAACGAAGAATTGAGGTCCTAAGTTGCTAAAGTTGTGAAATTTTGATAAAGAGTTGACTTTGGTCAACATATGAGGTTCCGAGGCTCAGATTGAAATTCCGAGAGTACCATTGGTTTCGGGAGGCGATTCTAAGTCTAGAATGAGTCTTGGTTGAATTTTTAGACGCTCCGTTTGAGTTTCGAATTTTTTTGGCGTTAAACTAGTTTCTTGGCATCTTATTGAATT
>JAJOOR010058348.1:0-14335 GCA_036250505.1 Solanum acaule | reverse complement strand
GACTTCCAAGTTATGTTTTTTTTCCAAAACTTAACAAAATTGCCAAAGTTGCGAAATTGGTTTCGAAACCTTAGTTTTCGAGATCAGGTCGTAACAGTTAGCATTGCATGCATTACCATTCCATGCGTTAGCTCTACGAGGAGGCATGATCTGTAATGCATAATGATGGATTCGAAAGGAGAATTTGAATCATACCTCACACACGATAGGAATAGCAAAGATGGTGAAGTTTTCTTAAAACACTTTGTAGCCTCCTCCTCATAGGTGTGGTGGGCTTCACACTCATGAAAGGGACTCTACTTAGTGTCGCTTTCACACACCCTATGAGTCTTGAACCTAATGCTCTGATACCAAGTTTGTCACGCCCCGAGGCTACCCCATTTACATAACATGGGACCTAGGATCACGACTCACCCCAAGCTAACCCTGGGTCTGGCATATCATGAACATATTGAATATATCTAAGTAAACATGAACTAAGCGGAACTAAATCAATAAATATCTTAAGAGGAACAAAGTCCAACTAGTCTGAATAATCATAATAAAACATAACAAAGTTTAGTGGTAACTGAAAGCACCACTTAACAACTCAAGTTGAATCTACTAATATGTGTGTAAAGCCTCTAACTGAGTTGAGTTGCTGGTACATGCCCCCAGCTAACTCTAACAAAACTGAAAGCAAAGACTGAAATGGAAAGCATATCTATTGTCCTTGAAGTATGAGGACTTACCACTGAAGTTGATGAAGTCGAATCGAGAATCGATCTAAGAGTGATATGGATGTTGAGTGTCTGAACCTATATAACGAAAGGATGTAGCGTAGAGTCTGCGTCAGAACATGGAATGTACTGAGCATGCAGAGTATAGATATATTATGCTGAACAAAGCATAAGTGAGCGATGACATAATCTGAGCAAGAATATTAATACTGAAACATAACTGAAAAGCTAAGATGAATGCAATGACCAAGTACTAATCATAAAGATAACATATTGAACTGTATACTGATATAAATATTGATAACATGGTCAATGCACTAAGAATATGACTGTGGGAGTTACTATTAACTGAAATAAACCACGTGCCTCATCGAGAGGAACCAATATACCATGCCAGGGGTATAAAGGCATGACCGTGGCGTGATCACTAATGCTGATGCCCAACAAAGGAGACTTATAATCCTACGCGAGCACGTAGTTCTGGGACTATAGGATACGTTAAACCCTAGTCCATCTCGGTGCTAAGTCTACTACCAACTTAATACATATGAAGCTAAAATGCACTAAATGCTGAATAGCTCAAAATACATACATGCTAACTGAGAATGCAACATTTATATACTAAGAATATGACATTCGAAATCTGAAGCATGATTTTCTATTTAACTGACCTAGCAAGTATAATTCATGAACTAAGAGAATGTACACAAACTAGTGTTCTGAGTTTGATACAAGGAATCAAGCAACGTTCCCAAGAAAACATGTTATTTAGACTATGGATACTATAACAACTAATATCACCATAATTTCCAAGATTTTACAAACCCTAGGTCTAAACAGGATATGTGGAATCAAGAAACTGACTGAATTCTAGGGACCTAGTGGATGAAAGGGGCCACTAGTGAAATCCCACATATCTGGTGATGATATCTACGGAGAACTCCTTCGGATTTTGGGGCTGAACTTTAAAGAACATTGCTACTTGTTCTCTAAAGAAATTGGCGCTTCTTTCTCTTCTTGTCGCTCTAACTTGGATGGTTTTAAGGGAATAAGGGTTTTGAGTAGGTTCTGACTAGATTATTAGGCTTAGGCTGAGTAAAACGATGTAGTTTAGGCATCAAACAACGTAGTTTAAGTTCCCAAAGCATAGGGTAAAGACCAAAATGACCCTGACTTAAAAGCAGACAAAGGCCATCCATGAGGCCACTGACGGACCGTTATTTGAACCACGGCCCGTCGATTGGGGTCGTGGTTCATGGCCTACATGACAGGGCTTCACTAAAACAAGCATATCTTTTTACTACGAGCTTGGATTTTACCAAACTTGGTGGCGTTGGAAAGATCATTCAATTATCTTTAATTTGATAGGTGATGGGCCACTTAATTCATTCTGTACTAAAATATATGACGGTTTGAAGTTGACCCAAAACCACTTTCCTCTAAACAGCTACTGATGCTCAAATACTTTCTGTAGGTCCAACCACGGACAATATTGGTTGGTCGTGGGTGGGACCAGAGATTCCTAAATCATGGACCCCAATGACGGACCCCACCTATGGACCATGTGTTAGACTACAGACTATCGATGGCTTCTGTGGTTCTGGCACCAGGTCCTGGAAAGCTACATTTTTTCTATTTTGTCGAATCCGAGGTGTTACATCAAGGCTCATTAGCTATGGTGAATTAAAGATCTTGAAGTGAAACCCTAGATTCTACTTCCTTAGATTTTGAGAGGATTTCAAGGATAGACTTGGAGGGAAATTTAGAATTTAGGTGAATGATTTAGAATGGGTAGTCTTAGGACTTAAATAACTTTTATAGGGCTTAGAATAGGGGTTAAAATGACATAGCTTAGGTATTAAACACATAGGGGAAAGATTAAAAGGACCTTACCTTAAAAACTGATGGGTGACCTGTAAGGACCCTAAACGGGACGTACAGATCTTCACTAACCATTTAGGGTTCTGTCCAGGTGACCCCAAATCTTGGCAGCCCTAAATGGCCAGGTCACTAAGCCTAAACAGGTCGTGGGCCCCTAAATGGACCATAAAGGGTTTATGGTCAGTTTTGGATTTGTGGACTTGTATGTTAACCCTCTTTAACCTTTTCAAAGTCGTAGGTGTTACACTACTAGAGTCATCCTTGTACTTGTAAGATCGATGAACCTACGAATCTAATACCAAATTTTCACGACCCATAATCACAAGTCGTGATGGCACGTAGGTTCCCAATCGATCGGTAAGCCAACCCTACACTTTTACCAATTCAATTTAATATTAATAATAGAAAAAGTACGAGACAATTAGAATATTCCAACAACTAAGTCTTTCATAAGTTTTAAATGGAGAAAAATAAATTACAACCCAAAATTTAGTGTCATAAGTACAAGAGTTTCTAAAAGTTAATACAAGTCTAAAATTATATGACAAGTCTAGACATAAGAAATATCCTATCAGAATACCAAAACAACCTAATAAATAGAGTAGCTAAAAGTGTGGGCCGCAGAATATCCAAGAAGCTCACCACAACTCCAAGATAATCCAAACTCAGATTCAAAGCGCCAAGAAATAGGCTCATATTCAAAATCCAATTTGCACCACAAAAGGGTGCAGCAAGTGTAGTATGAGTACGAAACTACGTGTACCCAATATATGACATAGACTAACAATGAAGAAGTAGTGACAGGAGTATATAAGAAAATCATCCTTTAATTTTCAAGTCTACATTATACTTATAAGTCAAGTTTTATCAATAGGGATAATCAAATGTCGTGTAATTTTCAAACACCAATTGAACACATAATTAAATATAAAAGCATGAATTCCTAACTTGAATATTAAATTACTATACCATCCCTAACTTAGGTTGTGACTTTTTCGATATGTTGTGACTTTTCCGATAAGTTGTGACTTTTTTCTAAGGGTTGTGATTTTTCGATGAGTTGTGACTTTTCCAAAGACTTGTGACTTTTTCAATAAGTTTTTACTTTTCGAAAGAGTTGTGACTTTTTCAATAAGTTATGACTTTTCCCAAGGGTTGTGACTTCTCGAAAAGGTCATGACTTTTCAGATAAGACACAAAAAAACATTTGTTCATACTACCCTTTGTTGACTATAAATAGAGGGGTTTCCTCTCAGTTTTCAACCACATTTTTTTTAATCTTCTACTCTTCTTCTTCTTGCTTTTTAATTTTTTTTGTGTGATTTATTGTCCTTGAGTGAGTTTGAAGTTTAGCGGAATATGAGGTACCACTATTCTGATGAAGTAAGTCGTTCTATCCTAAGAGGGTATATTCCATAACCTCGAGTACTTGAGAAAAATAATTTTGATGATATAATAATTATTATTTTTCTTAATATATACATTAGTATGTAACGTTCCAAATGATGTAGTCTAAATTCATTTGTTTTTGTTAGCAATTTCTCTTGTGATATAGATATATGCTTCTAAATATCTTTTCCAAAATTTACAGAATTGTCACGATTTGTTTTTTTATGCTCAAGACAAATGAATGACTTTATTTATCAATGTTACTTACGTGATTTAGACTCTCAGGAATTTTGCTTCAAAATAGTTATTACTATATAAACATTGCCCTTTTGTTTTACTTACTTACTAATTCTTAATATTTCAGTATTTTAGAAAAGGAAAATTTCATATGACTTGTAATAACGCCTGTTAAAGTTCATATTAGTAATTTTATTATTTATTTAATAGTTAATTTTATGAGACAAATATTTTCAATAATGCAAATATATATATTTATATTTGGGTAGGTATTTGTATTTAAATTAAAGTATTATATATGTGACAGATGTATTATCAAGTTAACAAGATAATCTAACTTCAAAATATATAATCTTAAAATGTTCCGAGTTTTTTTTTAATGTGAAAATATAAAATGTAGTTGTTCTTTTCACATGTTCATATGACATCTAAACAATTTAATGTTCAATACACATGCAAAGCACATCTGGTTAGATGACAAGAAAAATACAAAGCAAATATTGTCTATAAGGTAATATTAGTGGGATAAGAGGTTTGTGTGAATAAGAGATATATATGAATATCCACATTGAACATTCACAAAAGAATGTGCAATATTATTTTTTGCTATTATTATGCAAATATTTGCTTAAGTAAGTAATACTATTTACTATAACATATATTTTTTGAATTGGTATTCACGTGCAATGCACGTGTCAAAAAACTAGTAATTAAATAAGAATGCGTAATGAGATGCAATGCAATGCAACACCATGAAATGATATACCTCAAATGCCTTGTACTCTCTCAACCGTATATACATGATACTTCTTGGAAATACATCAAGAGTTATTGGCCCATGGGAGACTTGCGAAGTCCATATATGACACAGAAGATCTCCACGTGTCTTTGCGGATGATCTCAACACACTATCATAAAATCAAAACAATCCCAGCAGAGACGATTTCCACGTATCCAACTTATAATCATAATCAATCCCCAACACAGATGATCTATACATGCCCAACTTATAATCATAACTCGATGTCAATACAAACGATCTCTACGTGCTAGAACTTTACTCATATTCAATCTCATGTCAATGCATGTGTAAAATATTATATCAATAAAAATAGATGATGAAGCATCTCAATAAATCAAATGTCGTTATGACATATAATCACATCAATTATCACAAATATACAGGTTCAATAAAGAAACACAGTCACACAAAAAAATCCAAGTCACGAATACATCAACGAATGCCCATTTATATTGGCATTGTCAAATTACAATCTATCATATTATAGTAATAAACTTTCCTTTTAATAACACAGGTACTTGTACCAATGCCCGTCACACCATTGGTACGAGATCCCCATCTTTCGTCCTTACCCATTGTCTATTCTGTTTTTAAATTTTTACTTAGAAAATATCCCTCAACGAAGTCTCGAAAGTCGAAAGCGTGCCACAAATTCTTCAAGATTTCGCCTTTCCCTTTCATAAAGTTTTTTAATATTACCAATCTATAAAATATGCATAATTTGTAAGCAAGCGAGTTTGTACACATCCGTATTATTATATGTCTATTCTAGACCCATAAACTTACCCAAATCTACAATCAAGTTTCTAATCTTGTGCCAATTAATATGTTAACTCTAATATTTCTTAAATTTCAAGCCTATGGTTAAGTCTCAATTCTACAATATCATAAACTTAATAGTATTCATATAATAAAATACACATAATATTTAATTACATATCTCAATATATCAAAACTTGAATTATAACGTAATACCATAAGAATCCAATAAAAATCCAAGTTAAAACTCTCAAATTTCACCCGTGGAAAGTAACGGATAATTATGTACATTAACTAACTAATGTAACAATTGAGAAACTATAACCTTACCACTCATAACCTAATTATGACTCATCATTACGTGTTACTATAAGCCATTTTAATTATAAAGAAATAATCAATTGCAATAATATATAATTAGAAGTTGTTATCTGGATGACGCGCACTTGTCGACGGCGCATGTAAGTTTTCGTCCAACCCTTTTCTTCCTTTTTTTTCCCCTAAAAGTAATTATAAGGTGCTAATTTATATTATTTTATTTTCACATGTGGGTCAAGTAACACAGAATATTAAATAAATTATGGACTTGACCCATTAATTATCAACTATATTAATTATTAAATAAATATATATCAATTAAATAATCATAGTTAAACAAATACATTCAAAATTTCTATTTAATATTTGCGAGAAGAATATTTTATGATAGAAAAGGTCTAGTTCTCAAAACGACCTTGCATGTCATTACAAGAAGCTATCTCCTTGTCCCAAACTATGTGCCCCCGTAGGATTGTCTTAAATGACGTAGCTAGTGGAAAAAAGAAATTATGAATGAATGTGATGTAATTCTACCTTGACAAGTAGTTTCTCCTTTTCGGTGTGGGTCATGCTGGATTTCATGTTATAGCTAACATGGTCTTATTGGCAGTTAACCGTAAATATCTCACAAATGAACTGTGTTTCTTCAAAGGTTTTATGAAATCTTCTCAATGATTTTAAACTACTCAATTCATAAAACCTAGAATATTGGGCGCCAAATAGCTGCACAGAGTTTTGGTCTTTGATTCTTGTTTTTGGTATTCGTGATGGTGATCTTTACTGGAAATTCGCAATCCATCGACATCTTCTCGCTAGAAATCTCTCTCTCCCAATTTCCCAACCTTAGAACAGTTTTTCTGAGGTTTCTAGGGTGTTTTACGACCTATTTAGGTATTTTAGATAGATGGAGAAAATAGGGTTTCTCATAATTTACGTTCTGCCTTGCCTATCCCGCTCTAGCGCCAACTTACCCTGCCCTGGTGCCACCGCCCAAGCAGCAACACGGCCGCTCTGGCGAGATAATGGCCCAGAATTTCCCAAATTTTTGTTTCTCCTAAATAATGACGGTTCGGGTCATTACAATAGATACCAATTTACCCCTCGTTCATCCTCGAACGATTAACATCGGATAATCACACGGCTTATTTATGGAGTACTCCAAAACTAACGAATAGAGCTATTGCAGAACCACGAGGAATGGTGTCTAATTATCTAGTCGACACAAGAAAGGTACTACACTTAAGGACTAGGAGAAAATTGAGGCAACACACGAAGAAACAAAATGGTTGAAACTACACAGTCTGGCCCGCTAGGGCGGTAGCCCTCCCGCTGAGGTGGGGCCGCTGTGGCGAGGATCTCCCGCTGAGGCGAGAGATCGGGAGTCAGTAAAGGGGGAAAAAGGGAAACATTTTCCCATTTCACCCTTAAACTCTCAAAACCCTCCCAAAATCCTCTCGATTACTCTCCTCCGAACGTCAAAACTCAAGGTAAATTCTCATTTATCATGCTCTTTACTTCATTACTTGGTTAAACAACATTTGCATGCTGCTATTTGAGTGTTTAGAAATGGTTTTGGGGTAGTTATTTTTAAATTAAACTAGGTTGCTTGATTGATATAATAAACGAAGCATGGGTACTTCCGTTACGTCCCAAACGCTTCCACCATCTTATGGCATAAGGATTTCATAGAAATACGGTTAAATCAATCCAAAAATGGTTAGGGGAAGTTGAAGGGTCTTTTGGTGCAAAACTCCAATTTAGGCCTCATTAAGGAGTTATTTTGTTAAAATAACTGATTATTTATGTTCTAGGGTAGTTTATATACCTTGATCTACTGGAATTCTGTTGAAAAAAGAGGTTTTGGGATGAAGAGGCACCATAATTGTGCCTACTGATCGTCCCAGATGAAGGTCGCTCTGGTGGCCTTCATCCCGTTGTGCCGGCCTCTATAATCCCGCCCCTGGCGGGATTTTTTGCCGCTGTGACGGGATCTGCCAGACCAGTGGCATGCATCCCTTAACCCAGAATTTACTTTCTTCTCATTCAACCCTTGCACTGTCTATTCACATCGTGTACTAAATTAATATTTTTCATCATTTGCAAACTTATCTAAATTGTAGGTTAAAATGACAAACACTTACCCTTCATCCGTTTCCTTCATGCCGCTAGTTGGGAAAGGCAGCACACAATCGCAACACGGGATTCTGTTGTGAGAGGGGGTTTGTGTTACTTAAACTAGAAGAGAAGGCGCCTGCATTTTATGCTCGCCTGATGGAGTTCGAGTGGGCTCTGCTGACTGAGGCTCCCCCAGATGTACACTCTACTTAGGTGAGGGAGTTTTATGCCATCCTCCCTACCGTCCATTGGGATGACTCTTACCCTGTCATCCATGTCCGGGGAGTCGACATTCCCTTGAATGCCACCTTTATAAATGAAGTATTAGAGTTGCCCGATGTCTCAAATGCGGAGTTCGAGGCCAAGCTAAGGGAGATGGATCTGGAGTGGCTGAGAGACACTCTGGTTGAGCTTACGTGCCGGGATCAGGTATACTGGGCTACTGCAGAGGGTATTACTAGCACGGATTTGTCACCCGATGCTAAAAGGTGGCTACACTTGGTGACTAGGACAATCCACTCGTCGGCCAAACTCACAGATGTGACCTTTCCTCGAGCTCTGATGGTGGTGTGCGCTATACAAGGCATTCAGTTAAATGTGCAGGCGTAGATCATTTCACAGTGTAAGATGTTCTACCTAGGTAACCAGATCGCTTTCTTTCTACCGGGACTCATTATTGCATTGTGCAAGCGGGTGGGAGTGCCACTTTTTGATGCCGATGAGGTATTTCCTATGGATCCCCCCTTTCACCCTTTTTTGGCCAGACAGGGCTCTACTTCAAGAAACAAGAGGAGAAGGACGGGCAGGGCTAGCAGCAGTAAGGCGGCTGGGGATTCAAACGACGAGGACCCTCTCTCAGGTGCACGGGTCGAAGAGGATCTAGAGGCTGTCCGGAAGAGGATGGGGAGCGCCGATGCCAACTTCACTCCAGTTCCACCTAGCACTACCGTAGAGGTCTAGATGCTCAGTCGCCAGCTACGCCAAGAGAGGAGGAAGGTTGTGGAAAGGGATCGCCTGATAGCCCGGATGTGGAAGACCATTAAGGCCATCTTTTCTTGTGTTACCCCTAGCAAGGAGATTCCCCGACTCGATCCAAAGGACTACACGCAGTTCCCTATGTTGAATGAGGCTTGGGCTGGCGTGATACCCCCATAGGACCTTGACTCCGACGTGGACACCACCCAGTCTGAGAGTTCTTGATTTGACTGTTATTTCGCCCTTTTTGGCTTGTAAATTTTTAGACTACTTTGCTTTTATCTTTCGACTCACTTAAGTTTTGTAAGCACAAGGATTCTGGTTTATGCTGCCTGATGCACCTTCATATTAAATCTTAAGGTGTTACGATCTATTAACTCTGCTCTTGAACACTAATAGACTGGTAGGGTGAATTCGGATACCATTCGAGGTCTAATATTGTGGTTAGAAAAAACAGGGGAGGCAGGGTTGAGGTTCTACCTCTCCCTGTCCCGCTCTGGCGAGAATAATCTTGCCCCAGCGGTCAAAACAGAAACAGAACCTGTCCAAAAAAATTCTGGGTTTTTCTTTATTTTAAAAATTCTCGAAGGTCCCCAGCTTAAACCTGAAATTTTAGGATACTCGTCCTACTAGGAAAATCATTGTCTACTCCCAGTCAGTACCATGATATACGAACCAAAATTGATCCACATTATTTTAGCACCACAACCCACACATAGCACATATCAAGTTTTAGATACACATTTATAGTACACATAATCACATCACAGTTGAACGAGTTCAACTTCATATTCACAGTTAATTCGGGGAACAAGTAGTATGCATTCATAGATTCCAAAACACCACGCACTGACAAATTCCATTTATTAGTTATTTCATTCCATAGATGACCATTGCTGGTCAGCCATGCCCTTTTCAGCTCCTAAGGCTAGATACCAATTGGAACCTTCCCAGTTCCAATTTACCTTGCTTGTGTTCCTTCAGTCGTGACCACGACATCCGGTTTACCTTGTTGAGATACCAATTGGAATCGGGAGATACCAATTGGACTCAACTCATACCACAAGCGACAATAAGTGGAACAATTTCCTAGAATGCTTCCTGAAGATTAGATGTGGATGTCAACACACCAATCCGCAGGAATCTAGTCCACATTTTGCTCTTGTGCTGGGAGACCGGTAACCTAGGCTCTGATACCAATTTGTCACGACCCAACCACCGGGCTATGCGGGCACCTACATACTACCACCTAAGTTTGAGAACCCTCATAACCCAACAATTTAAAACATGCAGAAAATTAAATAAAACGGAAATAACATACTAATGGAATTCTTTATTAAAAACTTTTAAAATAATTTTGAGTTAAGACTTGTAAAGTAATTAACACTCCAACTTTGTCACGACCCCGACCGTCGTGATTGGAACCCACACTAACTCTCCGGTGGGAGAACCACTACTACAACCAAAACCAAGCAACTAAACCAAAACTAAGACATTTAAGTTATGGAAACAAGTTAAATACTAAGGAAATAAATAGGGACTTCCCATAAACTCCAACTAAAGTCTAACAAGAACTAAATAATGCGGACGAAATAACCTAGAACCTGAAAGTCAATGTACCAAAATATCTAAAGTTCATCAAGTCTAAACAAGAAGGGATGCAACCCCAACTAATGCACTAGTAACTAATAGAACTGTCTAAGTCCGGAATGTGGACATAGACGAAAGGAGAACTCATGGCAGCCGGGAAGAATTGGCTCACCCTTGAATTCGAACGATCACTGATCTCCTAAGTCAGGTATGTCGTGTTACTGCTAGGGCAGCGGCGTCAGGACGGGGTAAGTTGGTGCCAAGAGGGATAGGCGAGGCAGAACATAAGTTACGAGAAATCCTATTTTCTCTATCTTCCTAAAATACCTAAATAAGTCGTAAAACACCCTAGAATCCTCAGAAAAGTTTGGGAAGAAGGGAGAGAGAGATTTCTAGCGTGAAGATGTCGATGGATTGTGAATTTCCGATCAAGATCACCGTCACAAATTCCAGAAACAAGAATCAAAGACCAAAATTCTGTGCAGCTGTTGGGCGCCCAGGTAGGCTAGGTTTTATGAATTGAGTAGTTTAAATCTATGTTTACTGCGTAATATAGGTGAATCGATGGTAGGATTTATGCGTAGTCATTCGTGCATCGAATGATTATTGATTTAAGCCCTAGAAAGAAGCCTTAGAAGATGAATTAGGGTTGAGTATGGTCGAAGTAGAGTTGCATGATGTGTACTGATGAATAATCCATTGTAGTTTATGGTTGTGATTCTATGAATGTGTGATGTATGTTTGTTCTTGCTTCATTATGATACATGTATGTATATGAATGTTGAATTATTGATCACACTTGTTGTAAATGAGATGGATGAAAGATGGTTGCCATGAAATCATGACTTAAATGTATGATCTTGAAAATATATTTGTGGTTGCGATTGTGGTGTGTTGAATGGATCGGTTGCCACGTTCCGGCATAACTAACTTGGATCGGTTGCCACGTTCCGGCATAACTAACTTGGATCGGTTGCCACGTTCTGGTATAATTATGGGATCGGTTGCCACGTTCCGGCATAATTATTGGATCCGGTACCACGTTCCGGTATGCTAACTGTTTTGGGTTTGGGTTCCATGAGAGGACCAATGACTTGTCATAATTGTGTATTTTGAGGAAATGTGAAGTTGTTCATTGTTCGTTCATGTTGATGATATTGTATATGTTCGATAGGTGCATGTGATTATATGGTGGTGTTGACTTATATATGTTGCACTTAGTGGTAAAGGTTATGACGGTGTATATTTGATTGTTCTGTGTAGCAAATTTGTAGGGTATAGTTGAAGGGTAAAATGTTTAAGGGGTGAGAAATGGATAGTAAGGGTTGTTCGTGTGTCGTAATGGCGGAAAGTAGAGGTAGTGTATGTGATGAAATATGCATAGGTGGACTTCACCTTGGAGAAAGAGATTGGGTTTAGTGGTAAGGAAGTTTGAGGTAGTGTACTATGTTACCATGGTTGAGTAATGTGACGAGGGAGTAAGGGTACGAAGTGAGCGGTTAGTTGGAATGCATTGCGGGTAATTGGGGAATTGCTAATGTGTTAGAACGAGTAGGTTATGATCAAGTACCTGGTAGGTAGGTTGATTGAGAAGGATGTTACTAGTTGGAGTACTAGTGTATATTGGAGGTATTTCAAGAGAGGGTGAAGGTGGAGAAGCGAGTGGTTTATTTCATGATCTTACTAGTTGGTTTCTTATATTATGCGGTGGGTGTCGAGTTGACCGATGATGCCTACCAGTACGTGTGTTTGTACTGATACTAGTCTTGCTATGTCTTTTGACATAGTCTTGTTGCAGGATCGGTGAGGTTTCTTTAGGTGAAGACGAAGAAAATTTCCAACAGCTTCTATTCTTCCTTCCGCATAGTGGGAGCTGTGTCTTTTAATTATCATGTCCAGTTGTACTCTTAGTAGCTCTTGTACCTGTTTAGACTAGATCATTGGGAGTGTTAATTACTTTACAAGTCTTAACTCAAAATTCTTTTAGAAGTTCTTAATAAAGAATTCCGTTAGTATGTTATTTAATTTCTGTTTTATTTAATTTTCCGCATGTTTTAAATTGTTGGGTTATGAGGGTTTTAAATTGTTGGGTCGTGACAATATTAGAAAGGCTTGTGTCAGACTTAGTAGTATTACGCGTATCTCTTATGTACTTTGGTGTTACCTTCTATGTCATGTTATAATTATAGACGTATATTGACTATATCTGTTAGATTATATTTCATTACGTCATAGTTATGTCAAATGGATTGTTTAGGGTCTTTCGAGGTTCTATTTGCTATGTCACGTCTATGGTGTACTTTGGGTCATGATAATATAATCATTGATTTCTAATTCGAAAAGACCATGCCTCTCGTACATTCAATTGAGGGATGTTTTCACACATTTTGTCCATTTACTTTTCTATTGATGATTCAGAGTTACAATTCTGGTATGTTTCTCTTATCCATCACTGGTTGATTTATTCAACTCTTGTCCTACTACTATTTTATTCTTCTTCTTTTAATAATAAGTATTATTTAATTATGTGATTCTTTAGGGCCATTGAAGAGTGATGTTTTATTTTGCAAATTTGTGCAGATCTTCAGTCTTCATAAGTAATAAAGTGCATGATATTACTATTAATTACCATCATAGGATTTTACTTGAGAAAATGTATAGCAACTGATTTTTAATTTTAAAATAAGAAAAAATTAAAAAAAGAGGGGAAAACACTTGGATTTCATACGTTAACATACCAATGATTTTTTATTGCTTTAACCCTTCATTTCCCCTTTAACTTCATGGATAATTAAAATGTTTAGCTAGCAATATTGTTTTGTTGTTGTGGTAAGCAGTTGGTTTATTTGGAAGAGTTTTAGATCAAAATCCTTAATGATTTTCACTAAATGTCATGACATAAATTTGACAAAATTCCAAAAAACACATGGCTGTCAATAATACTAAATTTTTGAAAGGCTCGAAGGGACGATGGTGGATTTAAATCTCACTGTATTAAAAGGATAAGATATCGGATTATTCCTAATACAATATTGGTTCAAGTTCCATCGAAATATGATCTATCATGCTTTCTTACGGACAAAATGGTGGATTCATGTCCCAATACACTAAATTGATGACTGATCAAACTAATGTAAATTTGATAAAAAATTATGAAACACGTGATTTTTCTCCATTCTCTAAAATGAAAGTGGTAGTCGTACATGATAAGTCTAAAAGATGATGAAATCACTATTGTGATTGTATAAACGAATGTGAATGTTACAAAAAGACAAAATAATAATAGTCATCACTATGGTAAAAATGAAGAACACTATGAGTTCTCCGAATAATCTTTCAAAATGTGAAGAAAATAATTATTAGCAATTTAATTTGAAAGGCATTGAACAAGCGGTTGTTGTGCCACCTAATTTGAAAAGTTTTATAAATCCTCCATCAAAAAGAAAATAATAATATTAAGGAATGACACACTTGAGTTTTTAAGGTGATGTTGAGATATAATTGTTCATAATATTTTTAAAAAAAAAGGGGGGGGGGGGGGGGGGTTTTT
>JAJOOR010058347.1:0-13244 GCA_036250505.1 Solanum acaule | reverse complement strand
AGTGTAGGTCCCGGTCGTTGAGACTACTACTTCTTCAAATGAAGCTTGGGTCGACTATTCCCTAGGCTTTATGAGTCCTCAAGTTCGAGGACAAGATGTTATTGATTCTAGTTTCTAGTTTACCTTCTATGTTCTAGAGTATATTGTATTTCCTATTTTGGAGACTTTATTGATATAAAGGGCTCCCTATTTGTACTCTTATGTTAGATGGTGTATGAGACAAGTCTAGTTTCCTATTTTCCTCTATGAAAAGAAGTTGACTTCTAATGTAAAAGTTTTTAATTTTTCCGCATTAATCTATGTCTTTATGTTATGATGATGTTAAGGGCTTGTACGAGACCCCTTCGGGGTCAAGTACGCGATGTTACTTCTAGGGGGTAGCCCGGGTCGTGACAAACTTGGTATTAGAGCATAAGGTTTTGGGATAATTTTAGGTTGATGTCTCATGAACAATGTCTAGTAGAGTCTCGTTCATGAGTGTGAAGTGCGCCACACTTATGAATGAGAGGCTATAAGATGCTTAGGAATTTTTTACTTCTCTCATTACTTTTTAGTCGTGCCTTAAGAGTCCTAACTCTATAAAGTCCATTTCCTAACCCTTTTATTGTGCATATAGAAATATGAATACAAGAAGAGCGGCCGCAAGAAGAGTGGAAGAAGAGATTGCTAATGATGGGGGAGTTCCTCCCCAAGGTCCTCAAGCTCCTAATGATGAGGGGGCTATGACTAATGTGGAGATATGGACGGCTCTCCTAACATTGACTCATGCTCTAACGGGTCAAGTCACTAGAGATGCTAGAGTCCAAGTGAACCCCAATGCCAGCACAACCACTTCTAGGATAAGGGATTTCAAAAGGATGAATCCCCCTACCTTCTATGGCTCCAAAGTGGATGAAGACCCACAAGGGTTAATTGAGGAGGTGTTGAAGGTGTTAAATGTTATGGGAGTGTCTCCAAGAGAGAAGGCGGAACTAGATGCCTATCAATTGAAAGATGTGGCTCAAGTGTGGCATGAGCAATGGATGGAAGAGAGATCCATAAGAGAGGGCCCAGTTGATTGGGGAGTGTTCAAAACGGCATTCCTTGATAGGTTTTTTCCCCTTAAGTTGAGGGAGAGAAAAATGCAAGAAATTCATCAACCTACACCAAGGAGGTATGAGTGTGAAGGAATATAGCCTCAAGTTCACCCAATTGTCTAAGTTTTCCCTAACCTTGGTGGCGGACTCTAGGGTTAAAATGAAAAAAAATGTTATAAGGATATTCGACCTAGTGATGAATGAATGTCGTTCGGTGATGCTTATTCCAAGCATGAACATGTCACGTCTTATGGTTCATGCTGAGCAAATTGAGGAACAAAAGCTCAAGCAAGTGAGTAGAGAAGTGAAGAGGGCAAGAGTCGATGATGGTAATTCGTCTAATAGTAGATTTGAGGTTCAAGGCAAACCAAGGTTTAAGAAGAGGTTTTATAATCAAGGCACCTCTAGCACTCCAAAGGTCAACAAAGAGAGGGTGCCTACTCCTAAGACACAAGGTTGTAGTGGTGGTGGTTCTTATGTTGATAGACCTACTTGTGCAAAGTGTGGCAAAAAGCATGATGGAAAGTGCCTTGTGGGCACGGATGGGTCCTTTAGTTTTGGAAAAAGTGGGCACATGAAGAGGGATTGACCTATGCTAAAGGTTCAAGGGAGAGAGGGAAAGCTAGTCCCTCCTAGTGGCTCTAATTCTGATGCTCCCTAGAAGAATCGCTTCTATGCTCTCCAATCTAGAAGTGACAAGAGGGTTCTCCGGACGTTGTTACCAGTATGTTGCAAGTATTTTCCATTAATGTTTATGCATTGCTAGACCCCAATGCCACCTTATCTTTTGTAACACCTCTAGTGGCTATGAAATTTAATGTAGTCCCCGTAAAGTTAGAGGAACCTTTTTCGGTTTCAACCCCAATAGGTGACTTAGTTGTAGCTAAAAGAGTTTATAGAGATTTTCCTATTTCTTTATCTCATAGAGTCACTTTGGTTGATTTGGTAGAATTAGATATGTTGGATTTTGATGTCATATTGGGAATGGATTGGTTGCATGCTTGTTTTGCTTCCATTGATTGTAGAACACGGGTGGTAATGTTTCAATTTCCAAATAAGCCCATTTTAGAATGGAAGGTGGGAAACTATATTCCTAGAGTTCGTTTTGTTTCATATCTAAAAGCTAGAAAAATGATTTCTAAGGGGTGTATCTACCATATTATGAGAGTTAAAGACATTGATTCTGAGACTCCTCATTTAGAGTCGGTCCCCGCAGTAAGGGAATTTCTGGAAGTCTTTCTCGATGAATTTCCCGGAATCCCTCCCAAATGGGAAATAGACTTCAGCATTGATCTTTTGCCTGATACTCAACCCATATCTATTCCCCCTTACCGGATAGCTCTAACTGAATTAAAGGAACAAATCAAGGATTTGTTAAACAAGGGTTTTATTCAACCAACCATATCTCTATGGGGTTCTCCAGTTTTGTTTGTGAAAAAGAAAGATGGGTCCCTTAGGATGTGTATTGATTATCGCCAATTGAACTAGGTCACTATAAAGAATAAGTACCCTCTCCCAAGAATTAAAGATTTATTTGACCAACTTCAAGGGGCGAGTTACTTTTCGAAGACTGACCTAAGGTCGGGCTATCACCAATTAAGGGTGAAAGGGGTTGACATTCCTAAAATGGCCTTCCGTACAAGATATGGTCACTATGAGTTTCTAGGTATGTCTTTTGGTCTAACAAATACCCCGGTGGCAATCATGGATCTTATGAACAGGGTATTTAGGCAATATCTTGATTTGTTTTTTATCGTCTTTATTGACAATATTTTGATATATTCAAGAAGTGAGGGTGATCATATGAAACATTTGGGGCTAGTATTGGAAGTCCTCATGGACCACCAACTTTATGCTAAATTTAGCAAGTGCGAGTTTACGCTAAGGTCGGTTGCTTTCCTTTGTCACATTGTGTCAAGCGAGGGTGTTGAGGTTGATCTTAAGAGGACGGATGCGGTCAAGAGTTGGCCTAGACCTCTATCTCCAATGGATATTAGAAGCTTCTTGGGTTTGGCCGGTTATTATAAAAGATTTGTTGAGGGCTTTTCCTCTATTGCTTCTCCATTAACGGCTTTGACACAAAAGAAGTACAAATTTGAGTGGTCGGAGGCTTGTGAGAAAATCTTCCAAGAATTGAAAGATAGACTTACCTCCGCTCCGGTGTTGACCTTACCAGAGGGTATCGATGGGTTTGTAGTATATTGTGATGCTTCGCGAGTAGGTTTGGGGTGTGTCCTTATGCAACATGGTAAAGTAATTGCCTATGCTTCAAGGAAACTCAAGGTGCATGAAAAGAACTATTTGACCCATAATCTTGAATTAGTGGTTGTGGTGTTTTCTTTGAAAATATGGAGGCACTACCTATATGGGGTCCATGTATATGTCTTCACCGACCACAAGAGTCTTCAATATGTTTTTACCCAAAAAGACTTGAATCTCCGACAAAGAAGCTGGTTAGAGCTTTTGAAAGATTATGACATGAGTGTCCTTTACCACCCCGATAAAGCTAATGTAGTTGCGGATGCCCTAAGTAGATTGTCCATGGGTAGTGTAGCTCATATAGAAGATGAGAAGAAGGAATTGGTTCATGATGTGCATAGGTTGGCCCGTTTGGGTGTCAACTAGTGGATTCCACAAAGGGTGGAGTTATGATTCATCATAGTTCCGAATCGTCCTTTGTAGTTGATGTGAAGTCTAAGCAACACCTTGATCCTATTTTAATGCAGTTGAAGGAATCGGTTCTCAACAAGTTCGTTGAGGCTTTCTCCCAAGGGGGAGATGGGGGGCTTAGGTACCAAAATAGATTATGTGTTTCGGATGTTGACGGCCTAAGAGAGCAAATTTTAGAAGAGCCTCATGGTTCGCGGTATTCTATTAATCCCGGAGCCACCAAGATATACCGTGATATACGGGATGTCTATTGGTGGAATGGCTTGAAAGGATATAGCAGGTTTTGTTGCCAATTGTCCGAATTGTCAACAAGTCAAAGCCGAACACCAAAAACCCAGAGGTTTGTCCCAATATATAGATATTTCTACTTGGAAATGGGAGGATGTGAACATGGACTTTGTGGTGGGTTCGCCTCGCACTCGAAGGCAACATGATTCTATTTGGGTCATTGTTGATAGGATAACCAAATCAGCCCTCTTTATTCCGGTTAAGACTTCATTTTCGGCGGAAGACTATGCCAAGTTGTACATAAATGAGATAGCGAAGTTTCATAGGGTTCCCTTATCTATCATATAGGATTGGGGTGCCTAATTTACTTCACACTCTTGGAAGTCATTTCAAAGGGGGCTTGGTACCAATGTTAAAATTAATACCGCTTTCCACCCTCAAACGGAAGGTCAAGCGGAAAGGACCATTCAAACCTTAGAGGACACGTTGAGAGCATGTGTGATTGATTTCAAAGGTAGTTGGGATGACCATCTTCCATTGATTGAATTTTCCTTCAACAATAGTTACCACTCTAGTATTGCCATGGCTCCGTTTGAAGAACTTTATGGGAGAAGGTGTAGATCTCCGAATGGGTGGTTTGAGGTAGGTGAGTTTTCTCTAATAGGTCCCGAACTAGTTTATGATGCCATCGAAAAAGTTTGACTTATTAGGGATAGGTTGAAGACGTCCCGTAGTCAGAAAAAGTCTTATGCCGATAATAGGAGGAGTGATCTAAAGTTTGAAATTAGTGATTGGGTCTACTTGAAAATCTCACCCAGGAAGGGTGTGATGAGGTTTGGTAAAAAGGGGAAGCTTAGTCCTCGGTATGTGGGCCCATATCAAGTCTTGAAATGTGTGGGAGAAGTTACATATGAGTTAGACTTGCCAAATGAGTTGGTACCGGTTCACCCGGTGTTTCATGTTTCCAAGCTGAAGAAGCGCATTGGTGATCCGGTATCCATCCTTCCTCTAGAGGGTATAGGAGTTGATGAGAACCTTTCTTATGAAGAGGTCCCGGTTGAGATTTTGGACCGGCAAGTGAAGAAGTTAAGGAACAAAGAAGTAGCTTCCGTTAAAGTTCTATGGAGGAATCACTTAGTTGAGGGTGCGACATGGGAGGCCGAGGCGATATGATGTCCCGTTATACTCATCTTCTTCCTTCTACTCCCATTCAAACTTGAGGTCAGTAGTTCCTCTTGAGGTTTGTTTGTGTTTTGGGAATCATGCGTATTGTATAAGTTGCCCATGATTTCCTTATATTGTGCATGTTCTTCTGAGAATTCATGTTCAGTATTAAATGAGTTTTCATGACTTATATGTTCCTCTTGTTGAATTGCATTTTAGTATGATGATTGCATATTTGGCTTCATGAAGTGAAATGATGAACATTATTAGTTGTGTTGAGCTTGGTAGAGTTGGAGAAGGTAGTTCCTCATATGATTATATGAATTGATGAGCTTCATACATATTGTATTGGTAGATGAAGTTACTACCTCCATGTGTTGCATTGACCTTGTCTTGTGATGGGGATGAAGTTTCCTCATTTTGAATATTGCATATGGTGAATAGTGCATTTGTGAGTTTTGCACATTTTAAATGTATCATCCATATTGGGCTGCTAGTCTAGAGTTTCTAGCTTAGTTGGGTGCCTAGATTGTCATTTGGGGATGAATGTTCCCAAGGGGGAGGGGGGGATAATGTAACACCCCGAAAATCTATTGAACTAAGCTAGAGCCTATCATGTTATCTAGTGTCCTAAAAAGGGTTAACGTCAAGATAATAGTCATAAAATTACCTCCCTAACTTAGTACTAAGTTTATAGTCCTTAGACGTCAAGGGGGCTGCCCAAAAGCTGTCAAAAAGACAGCATGAACCACGAGACTCAACCTACGAGTCGTGGGTTGAATCATGCCCCGTAGATGGGTGTCGTTAGTCAACACTTAGCTTCACCAAACTCCCCCAAAACATCCCAGTATGTGTCCCATTTGACACCTGGACAGTACGGTCCGTGGACCATACCACACCCTGTAGATGGGGGCTCGTGGATGAGTCCTGGACCAAGTCCAAGTGACCAGCCTCAGACCCAATCCACAAGTGACCAGTACGGTTCGTGGATTAGTCCACACCCCGTAGGTGGGGGGCTGGTGAATGAGATCTGCCAAGGCTATCCAAAAATGGCTAAGGGTCAAACATTACCACTAAACCCTAATTAATAAATTAAGGGTGGGGGTGGTTATATTTAATTATTTTAGACTAGTATAAGTACCTTTTAACTATTAAACTTCACTTAACTCCTCATAACTCGCAAGACCTAAACTCAACCCACTTCCCTCAGAAAAATATTCTCTCTCTAAACTCCATTGAAGAATTAAGAAGAAGCTCAAGCTAGGGGTTCAAGAACAAGTCTTCCTTCTCCAAATTCGTGAGGAATTCAACCTAAGTTATGGATTCTCTTCATTCTTGGGTAGCTATCCCCCAAGAAGTCCCTTCAAAGTATGTTTTTAAGACTTCCAAAATCTAGGGTTTTACTCTAATCATGGGTCTTCTGCCAAAACGATTTCTATTGTTCAATTATGATCTATTATGATTAATTATGATAGTTTGTAGTTAGATCGATGTAGTATTGATGGTTTTTGATGAAAATCTCTCTTGGACCCATGGTTTCCCTTTCTTCCTAATTTGTGAACTACGATGTGACTTGAATGGTCATGGAAGTTGATAATTGATTATGCTTATGTTGTTAGGGTGTTGAATCATGTATACTCTGTATTTAATGTTGTAATTTTAGAAGTTAGGGTTGATGATGGTTCATGGCCTTGAAGGGCAATTGGCTAGGGTTTTTGTATGTTAATGTTGACTCTATATGAGTATGTGACTTACTCGGATAGTAATGATCCTATATCTAATGTTGTGGTGTTGATGTAAGATCCTTCTTCCCTATACCCTAAACACTTCATTATGTATGAAGTATGTATGTATGTTTATCATGATCTTGTTGGGTTGCTTGAAAGGACATCCTCATGATCACAATACGACTACAATGTGAAAGGTTTACTCACATGCAAATGTTTCTAAAATGGAAGGAGCATTCTCATTTAAAGAAACCTATGAGTTATTATGATTATATGTTGACATGTGTGTGTCTATTACACTCTCTTATGAATATAAACTTAAGTAAAGACTTTGTATCACTTTTAAAGGGAATTATGCGTAGCACCGAAAGGATGTAAAAATGAGATGGGAGCTTCTACGTTTAGCATGTCCGGCTTCCCAATGTATGTTTTCTCATGGGATGGAAACGTTTTGCGCTAGTTGTCCGGGTTTCTAGTAGCAATCCCCATATCCAATAACTATGTGCCCACATAGATCTTAGCTAGTGTATCCACCTAGAAGCTAAAAATGTATGTTCTACCTTAGGCAAGTAGGACACCTCTTTCCGGTGTGGGGGTAGAACACCAGATTCCATGTAGCTCACATGGTCTATGTCGGTTAATGCAATTCTTCCCTAATAGTATGAATATGAACTATGGTAATAACATGGACTTTAATTATGAGTTCTTAAGGGGTACTACTTAGTGTGAGTGGGGGTGTGAGACTTCACTTATGCATTGCACATGTAGACTATAAGATGGGTTATGGTGAGGTTCTCTTACGATTATAACAACTTATGAATTATGTATGAAAGGTATGTATGAATGTAATGTTGACTTTATTTGTTATTAGTATGAACATGAATGTCTCCTCTTTTATGTACGTTGGTCATGACTATGGTAAAGTATGTTATGTATATTGTTGGTGGCCTAAATTTGATACTTAGCATTTGGTAGGGTTATGGGATCTTACCTTTGCATTGCACTAGTATGACCTTGGGTTGCTTATATGTTGGTTTGACTTTTGTTTCTTCATAAATGTACATAATGGCTTTGAAACTCGATAAATGCATGATTTAAACTAAATGTCCCTTTTATGCATGTTTTAAAGATTTTAATGCATGGCTTCCATACTTAGTACAATTCATTGTGCTAACCCTATTTTCTACTTTACTATGAGTGTAGGTCCCGGTCGTTGAGACTACTACTTCTTCAAGTGAAGCTTGGGTCAACTATTCCCTAGGCTTGGTGAGTCCTCAAGTTTGAGGAGAAGATGTTATTGATTCTAGTTTCTAGTTTACCTTCTATTTTCTAGACTATATTGTATTTCCTATTTAGGAGACTTTATTGATGTAAAGGTCTTTGTCCCTATTTGTACTCTTATGTTAGATGGTGGATGAGACAAGTCTAGTTTCCTATTTTCCTTTATGAAAATAACTTCACTTCTATTGTAAAAGTTTTTAATTTTTCCGCATTCTTCTATGTCTTTATGTTATGATGATGCTAAGGGCTTGTATGAGACCCCTTCGGGGCCAACTACACCATGTTACTTCTAGGGGGTTGCCTGGGTCATGACAATAGCTATCATACTTGGTAGATTTTTTTGTACTAACGCATATTTTTGCCTACATTTCCCCAAATGTAAGGTCCGACAGTGAGGTTTCTCAGTTTTTTGGCTATTGCTTCAGTTCGAGGTTTCCCGAGCTTTTTGTGAGTCCTCATGCTTCGAGGACGGATGTTCATTGTTTCACTTTCTTTCATGTAGTTTCTCTTTTCGACATGATGTATGGGCTAGGCCCAATTTCATTCTATTGTACAAGATGGCTATATTGAGACAAGTGTTTTACACTTCCACTTTTCTTTTATAAAACTATTGGACTTGGACTATTGTTTTACTCTTATTGTTTTATTTCTTAAATTATGAAAGCTAAGTTTCCTGTATGGGGTCCTTCGGGGTTCCACATGCCGTGTTACATCTAGGAGATACCCGTGGGTCATGAAACTTCTAGAAACCCGGCCTCTACTGACGGGAGAGCTTCCATCTTAATATCCTCTCGGTGCAAAGCATAAATCCCACGGAATAGTCATTTCTTACTTGTACTCATTATCCATGGAAGGTCATATCATCTTGCCAATCCAAGCTAAGTCATTATCCATGGAAAGGTATCATTCAATAACCAATCCAAGCTAAGTTTCATTAGGATAGATCTTAATCTTTAATTCAATTAGGTGAGATGACTTTTGAACCTTAGAATCCTTATTATGTGAGAAAACCTTTCACAATCATGCTTTTTTGTGTATATGAGAAATCCTTTCAACAACACAACAACAACAACATCATCTTTGATACTTTACTCTCAAAGAATCATTAAAACATTTGCATATATTTCATAAGAACATGTATAATTCCATAATTTACCTTTCAAGGTTCAAAATGTACTTTCAATCATCAACATTTAGAAAACATGGGTTAGATATGGATTTCTTCATAAACTAATATAATTCCATCAATACATTCTTAATTTCATAAAACCCTACTTTCAGAATAAAAATCCCACATCACATGATCATAACTTGAAAACATAGGGATTATGTGGGTTCATAGGGGAATCATCATAAAACTATAGTATTTCATCAATTCATGCATAAAATATCATAATCCAATCATTTGAATCAATAATCAAGAGAACCCATGACAATTAGAGAAAACCCTAACTCTATTGGAGATTTGTATCTTTGAAAATAGGAGGATTTGGGAAATCCATAAATGGAAGGATTCCATGGATGAAAACTATCATACCACAAAGCCAATTGCTTATCTTCAATGGAAGAATTGACACTTGACTTGAAACCCTAAGTTGAATATTTTTTCTTCAAGATTTCTAGAGAGGGAAATAATAGGGAGTTCTTCATTTGGGTGAATTTGAAGAGAATGAACTAATTTAGGTGTTGGAATCACTTATATGGGGGATCTTGGTGAAGGGTAAAAGGACCAAGTATAGGGATGAAATAATTAGATAAAGATCAAACTACCCCTAACACTTAACTGCCAGGCATGACCTACGAACCCCTACCGACGGACCATGGACTGACTGATGGTCCGTCTGGCACGCCCATCGTCCATGGTCAGAAAGTTAGTTTTGGGGGTCCTAACCTATGGACCCTCGACCACGGACCGTGGTCTGATTGACAGTCTGTTGATCAGGCCGTGGTTTTGGACCTCTGGGATTGAGTTGGGTGGCCAACCATGGAGCACACCTACGGTCCGTGGTCCCATCCACGGGTTGTGGGTGGCCTCCATTGGCTGGCACCCCACAACTCCTAAAAATTGTTACTTTGCCCTTTTCAAATCTGGGGTGTTACAATATCTCCCCCTCGAGATCATTCATACTCTAATGAGATTCAAGCTAGTACGAAAAAGTAGGAGAGGAACTAACAACCCAACTATCGATGCAACTTCATCTACATGAATATAACGAAGGAGGACTTATCGACTCCAAGCTAAGATGTAATCAAAACATCATAAGAGGGGTGGAACTAAATCTAACAGCCCATCATGCATACAATACACATATCCGAGGAGGTTAACATCAACTCCAAGCTAACATTCAAGGAGGAAACATGTCACGACCCAGGGGTACTCCCTAGATGTAACATGGTGTATAGAACCTCGAAGGACTCCATACAAGCCACTTAGCTCTCATGACAAAAGAAATAGAACATTAAGATTAAAACAATAGCCCAAGTCCAAACATTTTATAAAACAAAAAGTTAAAGTCTTAACTCATGTCTCGACATAGTCATCTAATACAATAGAAAGAAATTCGGCCTAGCCCATAAAAATTGACGAAAAGAGAAATACAAGAAATGGAACTAAACAATAAACTCCGTCCTCGAAGCATGAGGACTCACCAAAGCTTAGGAATCAATCAAATCACCCACTAGCCACGAAACTGAGCACCCTGAATATTGGACCCTACATTTGGGTAAAATGTAGGCAAGAGTATGCTTTAGTACAAAACAGTGTATCAAGTATGATAGTCATGCATAAAACATTTAAAGCAAGCTAAAAAGGGACATTTCATATCATGACATGCAATTGACAAGGCTAAACATGGTATAAAAGAATTATAAAACATAAGTCATAAAGCATGGCCAATGCAAGCTAACTTCTTCTTTGAAAACTTTGAACTCATTTGCGATACTTTTTGAAGTAACCTTAGTTCATTATTACTTGTGGGGAATTAGCCTTAACCGACATGAGACCATATGAGCTATAACATGGAATCTGGTGTCTACCCTACTACGAAAAGAGGTGTCTTACTTTCCGAAGGTAGAACCTTGAACTTCTAGCTTAAGTGGATCAACTAGCTAATCAACCTATGTGGACACATAGTATTGGGATACGGATATTGCTACTATAAACCCGACCTCTACTAACAGGGGAGCTTCCATCTAATGAGATTACTTTGGAAACCATGTCTCTACTACGAGAGAGCTTCCATCTCACTATCAATATCCACTCGATGCTAAGCATAAATTCCCATGAAATAGTCATTTCCTAATTGACGTCATTACTCATGAAAAGGTGCACTTGGAAAACCAATTCAAGCTAGTTTCATTAAGATAGCTTCTTGTCTTTGATTCAATTAGGTGAGAAAGAATTTAAACGTGAGAATCCTTTGTATGTGATAATACCTTTCACATCATGTTAGTATGTATTTTAGTAAGAATATATTTTCACAACACAACATCATCATTGGTACTTTGCTGTCAAAACACCCTTTATATATTTGCAGAGATTTCATAAAACAACGCATAAGTCCACAATTTACCTCTTGAGGTCAAAACCCACTTTCAATCATAACCTCTTCGAAAATATGGGTTAGATATGGATTTCATCATAAATACATGTAAATCTTGCAATACATACTTCAATTTCATAAAACCCTTCCTTGGAGATGAAAATCCCGTGTCATATGATTCACAACTTGAAAACATGGGGAATTACATGGGTTCATGGGGAAATCATCATAAAATCATTGTATTTCACCAATTCATGCATAAGAGATCATAATTTAATCATTTAAAACAATAATGAAAAGAACCCATGATAATTGAAGAAAACTCTAACTCAATTGGAAAATTCTACCATTTGAAATATGGAGATTTAGGAACTCCCTGGATAAAAGGAATACATGGATGAAAACTATCATACATTGATTCCAAATGCTAGCCTTCAATGGAGGAATTGGAACCTTAGCTTGGAACCCTATGTGAATCCTTCTTCTTCTTCTTCCTCAAGTTTCTAGAGAGAAAATATTTGGAGAGGAGTTGGTTTCTTTTTGTGAAATTTGAAGAATTAAGTGAATGGGTTAATTTGGGGGTTGATAAAACTTATATAGATGTCCTAAACATAGGCAAAACGACATAGTATAGGAATTATTTAATTAGGATAAGAACCTACTGCCTCTGAAACATGAACTTACAACTCTCACTAATGGCCCAGTCAACGGCCATGGTCTGACCTACGGCCCTTCCTGGTGGACCATTGTTTCGTGTCAGAAAGGGTGATCTTTAGTCCTCGAACCACGGACCATGGTCTAACCTACGGTCGATTGGTCAGGCCGTGGATTGGACCCTCAGACCTCACCTTGGCAGGCCAACCACGGACAACACCTACAGTCTGAGGTCCATTCCATGGGCCGTGGGTGGTCGACGTGTTCTGGCACCTGCAACATCTTGAAAAGTTGTTATTTCGGTCTTTTGAATAATGGGTGTTACAATATCTCCCCCTTGGGACCATTCGTCCTCAAATGAGATTCAAACTGGCTCTAAAAGAGTAGAAGAGGAACTACCAAACCAACCTATAATGCAATGCATACAACCAAGGAGGAACTATCGATTTCAAGCTTCTCAAAATATCATATGAGGGGTGAAACTAACTCTATCAGCCCATTATGCATGCAATACACATAAATAAGGAGGAAACTGATACACTCAAATTACACCTCCTTTCAGAAGCATAAGCGATCGTTATCAAGTAAAGAACCCAACTTGTAGGTTGGGATCGATCCGACGAGGAAAATGGTTTAGACTTTACTTTTAACCAACAATTATTTTCAATTAGTCAAATTATTTCCAGAAACAGGTAATAAAAGGGGGGTTTGTGCTTGTGTGAAACAAATAGTAAGACTTAATATTGTAATCAATAATTAAATTCAACTTTGGTTGTTATCAAGATAATAGAAATAACTAGGGTATACGTGTTCCCCATAATCTCATAACGCAGTAATCCTAGTAACAGCAATCCTTTTCTAGTGTATTACATGCAAAGTGATAAGTTAGGTATCTCTAAATC
>JAJOOR010058346.1:0-11621 GCA_036250505.1 Solanum acaule | reverse complement strand
GATTATTTTTTATTGAGTGTTTGGTTTGTTGTATTCAAAATAATAAATTTTAAGAACAATTTATTTGTTTACAAAAATGCCCTTCATTAATGTAAAAACTGATATAACAAAAGGGTTGAAAGAGACATTTTTGTCATTTACCTATTTTATCCCGGGATAAGTTATCCCGGGATTACTATACCACCCAAGGAGAGGGATAACTTATCCCGGTACTAATTATTAATCCCGGGATAAGTTATCCCAAACTTGCCAACCAAACAACAAAATAAGCGGTACTATAATTTAATCCCGGGACTATTTGGTATTATCCCTCACACCAAACGAGCCCTTAGGGTATTCCTAATCTTATTATTGTGTATTCATAACAGTGTTGCTTAGTTCTTGCATGACTTTCAGATTCCTAGTTGTGTAGATTCATTTAGTTAATGAATTGCACTTGCTAGGATAGATAAACAAATATACATGTCTTAGTTTTCAATGTTTCATTATCAGTATTTAATGTTGCATTTTATTGAGTTAGCATGTCATAATATCGAGCTATTCAATATAATTCAATTATGTTGTAATGTACACATTTCCAATTGGGAGTAAACTTAACACTGAGTTGGACTAGGGTCAGTCACCCTCATAGTCCCAGAACTACGTGCCCCCGTAGGTTTATAAGTCCTCTCTATGGGCATCATATTTCGTGATCACGCCAGTCAAGCCTCTATACCCTTGGGAAGGTTTATTGGGTCCTCTCGATGGAGCATATACATCAGACTCTACATTTAGCTCATGTGGTTTTATATCGGCAGATAGTAGCTCCCACAGTCAGATTTTAGTGTATTGATCAGGTTACCAGTTACATTTTCAATATTCGATTTCAGTATGTTATGTACTTGGTCATTGCATTCACTTTAGTTTATATTCAGTATATCTCAGTATCTTTGTCATGTTCCGATTATATCGTTGCTCAGTATGCTTTGTTCAGCTACATGTTTGTTCAGCTTTAGCCTATCTTGCATGCTTAGTACCTTCAAGTATTAACGCATACTCTGTGCTACATCCTTTCGTGATGTAGGTTCAAGTCCTCAGCATCTAGATCACAAGTATATTGGTCCCTAATCTGTATTCAGCAGTATCATTGGTGAGTCCTCATTTTTCGAGGACGATATACATGTTTTTTATATTTCAGTCTTTCATTTTAGTTTCAATTTTACTAGAGTTAGTTGGGGGAATGTCCCAGCACCTCTTGTCAGTTAGAGGCTTATTTTAGACATAGAAAGATTCAACTTGAGTATTTGAGTTATAGTTCAGTATCTTAAACTCTGGCTTAGTATTTATTTATTTAGATTACTATTGGGTTTTCCCCACTTTCAGTTAATTATGGTTTTCAGCTTGCGCATAGTCTATTTTATTCGGTAATCTTTTACTATATTTATGATATACCAGCTCAGGGTTAGCTTGGGGTCACTCATAATCCTAAGTCCCGTGTTTACGTCAAGGGGGTAGCCTCGGGGCGTGAGACTATGTTTTCGACATAGATTTGTCTCTCTCGTTAGCTATATATCAGGGTTAATAACCTTTGAATATCTGAGTGAATCACCCTTTGTATTGTATATCATGAAAGTTGACGCAACCACAACCAAAAATTCACCTAAAGTTTCAATATGTAAATGTTTTTCCCCAAGATTCCCATACTCGGCTTGATCCTCAAGATACTTGATGGAAAATATATTTGCCCAAATTTAGTGGGGTTCGTCAATGAATTGGTTAAAATAAGAACCTTTTTATTTCTTAAAAAATTGGCTTAAAATAAAAAGGAAAAAGACTAAAATATGTCATCATACTTTCAGAAAATGCTCATCTCTGTCGTCCGTTAAAATTTTGGCTCATATATGTCATTTTCGTTTGAGAAATAGCTCAAATGAACGACATAGATGAGCCTTTTGTCACAATTCGATGGTATATTTAAGCTTTTTTCCTATTTAATATATCAAAAAATCATCTTTCTTCTTAATGCTAATATAAATTAATTAATAAAATTTAATTGGTTGAGTGTTTATCTGAAAATCTAACACATTGATAAAAAGAGAAAAAACATATACTTTGAATTTAGCTAGTCAATAAACTTCAGTTAAATTCAATTAAATTTTTGTAATTTGTCTCTTTTTGAAGCTGCAAAATTCATTTATAGAAAAATGCATATGACACGTTTTAGCTTAAGCTAAAGATGACTTTCAATTAAATGTTTTCACATCTACCAAAGAATTGAGAAAAAAACTCAGATTTTGTTTCAATAATAAAAATTATGCATTTACTTGTAAATGTTGTTTTCTATAACACTTTAAAAAAGGAAAAAAAATAATAGATATAATCTTTATCCTATTTGAAGACCATATATACATACCTCATTGTCTAAATTCCTTTCTTGAAATCTTGTTGCAATTTTCTTTTCAACATTATCAAATAATAACTTCTCTTTAATTTCCTGAAAATTTTGCAATGGCTGATTTAACTAAGGAAGAAAGTGACTTTATTTTGGTTGGAGCTGGACCATCCGGTATAGCTCTTTCAGCCTGTTTAAACAAATTGGGCATAAACAATGTTGTTATAGAAAAACAAGATTGTTGTGCTTATTTGTGGTAGAAAAAGACTTATGATAGACTTTATTTGCATCTATAGATGGACTTTTGTTCATTGCCATTTATGCCACATGCAATTTCATCACTTAAGTATATGCCCATGAAAGAATTTATTCAATACTTAGATGAGTATGTTGAGAATTTCAAAATGAAGCCAAAATTCCAAACTTGTGTTGAATCAGCCTTTTACAACAGTGGGGAAAAGAAATGGAATGTCAAATCAAGAAATTTGACTAGCGGAGAAATTGAATTGTATGCTAGTGATTTTCTGATTTTGGCTACTGGAGAAAATAACGAAGGTTATATTCCATAAATGGTAGGAACAGAAAATTTCAAAGGCGAAATAATCCATCCAAGTTATTATAGATCTGGTGAAAAATATAAAGATAAAAAGATATTGGTCGTTGGATCAGGAAATTCTGGGATAGAAATAGTTTTTGATCTTTCAAGTTATGAAAGTCACACATCAATCGTTGTTAGAAGTCCAGTAAGTCTCTCTATCTCTTTATGCCTTATAATTACTTTTATCGTTATTTGTTTGCACGTGAGTAGGTTTGTGGTTGTTATAAGAAAACTTAAATGGTGGTGTTCGATCAGTTTAGTTATACATCAACTATTTTACATGGTACTTGTTACTTTTTACTAGCATGTGTAATGTTGTAACTCGATTGATCAAGAGATTGGTATGGGTTTCTTGATCATCAACACCAGGTCATACCCTTATGTGAAAAGGCCGGAATATGAACATGATTTCTCATGATTTTCATTCTACTTTGTTGACCACTCAGTCATATATACCCTTGTGGTATTTCTTATCTAAAATATAACTTTTTGAATTAGCTTCACCTCCAATAATTTCCACCGATTCGTCATTTGTGTTAAATTTCACAAACTTGCTATCCAAGCACTATACATAATTGTAATAAGAACCTCGTATCTAAATTCAAAGTTGATTTAATGAAATCAATTGTTCTTTAAAAAGGGAATACTGATTGACTAGAAAGTGATTAAGGAATATTGTGTTGGATTATTGTGAATACCAAAATTTGGGATAGATATTTAAATATTCTAAAAACATAGAAACATCTCATTATTCCATTTCTAAATCGCACAAAATTAAAAATTTTAAATTCAGGTCTCATCGGGTATTTTATATCATGAGAAAATGAAGAGTAGGATTTGGAGAGGTGACAAGTTGTTTAGTATAAGTATAAACAACTCATATATTTTTTACTTTGAGGAATTGAATTCGAAGAAAATGAACTAGAGTTTCTTTTTCTTATAAGTAGAATCTTGATTTTTTCTAAGTTTGTCTTCTTAACAATTTTATACATCGTCATTTTCACATGTTGCAGAGATAGCATATTTTAATTTTTAAGATTTTGAATCTCATAATTTTGAGGAAACTTGTCTATAGATATGAGTTAGATGACTTGATAAATGATAGTACAAAAAATTATTTGCACTAACTATATATATGAAATTTAGATTTCTCTTTTAATTTAATCTTTCGTGCATTACTTATATATATTTCTTTTTTTAGAACCTTTGTTAATTTCAGTTACCAACTTTGATCTATGTTTTTGAATACTACAAGTTATATACAATTACATTATAATTGATCTTATTTTGTACTTCTTTTTTAATATATCGTCAAAATATGAAACTTACACCCGTAAATATGTGCATTATAGTTCATGATGTTCTCCCAAAGATCTATAACTTTTCTATAGTTAGATGATGCAAGTTTTTCATATGCACAATCAATTATATTTTTGATAAATATGGTTGTTAATTCTAAAATCTGTAATAAATTTTTTCCTAATGTTTTTTCAGATTCATGTTCTAACAAGGGAGATGGTGTATACTGCAATGTTGTTGCTAAAATATTTACCAGTAGCTTTAGTTGATACTGTAATTGCAAAGTACGCTAACTTTATGTTTGGAAATTTAGCAGAATAAGGAATACCACAACCAGAAGAAGGTCCATTTTCTCTTAAAATATCAAAAGGTAGATCCCCAGTAATTGATGCTGGTGCCATTGACAAGATTAAATTTGGACTGATCAAGGTGTGATACTATCTTTATTTAAGTTCATTCTACTTTGAGAAATATTATGTCAAAAACATATGGCTTTAATTTCTCCGAGGGTTTTGGTCTTATAGTAAAAGTACAACATGTGATGTAGGGTTAGGCACACATCACGAGTTCAAATTTGATTACTGCCAAGAACCTAGTAGTAGTATTTAATAAAGAAGAGTAACATACATGTTCATTATCATGGGCAACAGTTGAACTGTTATAGTTACGGAATTGGTAGAATTTAGTAATTTTGGTTAATATAGTAAATTTTTGTAAATAGTTCATCTAATATGCATTAATATTCTAGCATTAAAAAGGAAATAATACTTTTTTTTTGTGAAATTACTTTTGGTGAATTGTTAATTAGGTACTTCCTGGAATATCGGTAATAAAGGTACATACAGTAGTGTTTGACAATGGAGATGAACATCAATTTGATGCAATCATTTTTGTTAATGGATACCAGAATATTGCTACCAAATGACTAAAGGTACGTTTTGTAAATTATCACTATGTTTTTTTTTTTAATTCTAAATTTGAGTACTGAAATTTTTCAGTTGCCCATAAATATTGTGTGCGGATAAATTTTTCTCGATAAGTTTTCCTAGTTACTAATTTCACTTACAATTGATTTTACCATCATTGTCTCTAATAATGTACAATTGTTTTTCTTTTGTATGTAGGATTATAGCTCAATATTCCTTGAAGATGGCACATTGATAAATTGGAAAGGAGAGAATGGGCTCTATTATGCTAGTTTTTGAAAAAGAGGGGTTGTTGGTATTTCAATGGATGCTATAGTTATTGTCGATGATATTAAGAGGAGACAAATTTAGATTATTATTATTATTATTATTATTATATTAGACTATGTTGTTAAATAAATTTTCTAAACCCTGCGTAAATGCAGGATGATTTCTGCACCGGGCTTGACTTGTTAAGTTCAGCTAGAACTTAAAAACCATGTTTCTTTTAGTATTTTTTTTATTGGAATCAAGTTTCTACTGTCATAGAAATTTGATGAAACTTTTCTCATTGGTTGTCTTTCTTTGTTGATTTTTTTATTTTTATAATGATGGTGCGGGGTTCAGATCGCACACATTTTGACTATTATATCGAACACTTGCTATCTCTCACAAATATCAAATAACTATACTCATCAATTTGGATAACTTTTATTTGAGACATTTATTAACAACATGAATGAAATCTACTATTTCCTCTATTTTTCATAGTAAAGTAGATCAAGAGAGAGAGAGGCATAGAGAGAGAGAATTGGCTTCTTAAGAATCTGTTTTTCTTTCAATTCGTTGATGTTCCTAAGATACATAAAGTTAAATGTACATTGAGCAGTTAACATTCCATCTTGCTAAGGTCATTTCTAGGTTGATCTGTACAAAATGTCCTAACAAACTAGTATAAAAATAAGTAGATTATGATGGATACATTACCTAGCTCATAAGAAAGTCCTAGCAAGAATGTTAAAGTGGTTGCAGATGATTCAACTAGATACACACAACCTACTTAATCCAGAACCAAATGGTTAATTTAGTTTCCCTCCCAAACCTCTCGTCTGCATTTTTGACCACTTAGCCTTAGGTGCATGCTTGTTGTTGTGCTTTTTTTTGGGCCAACTTTTTGTGTTTGATTGTCCCAACCATTGAGAAGAAGAAGTTCCTCCCCAGGTGTCATTTGATCTTTTACTGTTTGTCAGAATGGGCGCCTTGAAAGCTATTATTGGATGAACACCAAAAACATACCCACATCCTGAAGCACGGAAAACCACAGATGAAAAAAGAAATATAGAACTGTTGAAGGAATTAACTCAAAGATTTACTTTGAAGTGCATATAACTTCCTTGAAAATTTCCTCAGAGTTTGAATTTTCTTCTCATGTGAAATTTTAACTGAACTGTTGTCAAAGTGAACAGACAAATCTAGGTCACTCTTTGAATGGAATAGATCCATTACGAAAGATCCAAACTCCTCAACTACAAGAACATTACCAAAACATCCTGAAAAAGAAGAGATGAAGGAGAAACTGTCACATCTACAATATTTAAAAAATACAATCCACCAAATACCCAACCATTCAAATATTTTTGTTGATACTACTATTGGGATATATACCATTGACCATATGTTTAGATAAGATACTACAAGCCACATCAGAGGATCAATTTGTTGAATTGTGTTATAAAAAGTTTTGGTGGAGAGATTACCATAGATATCCTTTGCTATCTCATTAAAAACAGAAATCAAATCTCTCCTAACTTCATAATCACTTGGTTTAGGAAAACAAACTGTATAAATCTCAGTGAGCAATTCTTCAAATGCAGATAGTCACTCCGTGTTCATTTCATACTTTTGCATTCTCTTCTGTTCAAGCCTCTCAGCTCTATTACGAATTACTGTCATCAGAGTTTAATCAATTGATGATTCACATAATAGTAAAGCAAATAATAATTCACTCATAGTGACTTGTCGCTACTACAAGAACCATTACATATCACCGTTGAGTTATTATATACTACTAAGACTCAAAGTATGTTTCTAAAATGAAAAGGTACAACCAAACAAAAAAATATTAAGTTAGCAAGTAACAATTCCCATCTTATAAACAGTTTCTACTATTGAAATCATACTCTTTGACTTCTCTAGCATACCTAGTTAACTAAGTGGCAACTCTTAGTTGTACTGATCAAAAGAATTGGTACCTAAAAAGAGAAGAAAAAGTTGTCTGACATACTTATTTTCACTACATACAGATAACAACAAGTTTCTTTACACTTTCTGTCCTTTTCAACTAATCAAACATTCGCAATTGAAGATATCACTTGTTATAAGTAGGGATATCAATACTTTCTTAAGAACTAATCTGTTAGTTCGTTACTTAGTGACTCTGAGATTGTAGATTATAACTTGGATTATCTGATTAATGACACAGGGAAACAAGCCAACTATTGAGCTCAGCGATATACAGTTTTTGTTGAGTTCTTATAAATGTCTATATTCGTCATCTGCCACCGGTGTAGAACAAAGACACACTAAATTTTACACTGAATGATTTAGCATGTGCAATGATATGCCTAGCAAGTAAAAATTTCTTATGCTAAAACATACGATGTAGGATTTAGTGTGTCTTGTCCCACACCGGTTGCAGAAGACAAATACAAACATTTAATAAGAACTCAACATGCACTTTATATCCCTGAGCTCAATAGTTAGCTTATTTTCATGTGTCATTCATAAATAATCCAAGTTATAATCCACAATCACAGAGTCACTATGTAACGAACTGACAGAGTAGTTCTTAAGAAACTATTGATATCCCTTAATAGGGAGGTGACTACAGGTCAACACAAGGCTATGATATGTGTAATCTTTGTTATCAGCTAAGATTTGATATTTCTTAACATGATTCTTGATAAATTCAGGGCTCGATATTAAAGAAAGCCAAGATTTTGATACAGACTTGAATTTCCCAAGGGATTTCACTAGAAGCCTTAACAGGATTTCAGCGACGAGTTCTGATGGCAGAGTACGGATTGAATGGGCAATGATTTTTCCTTTGAAGACTTCATCTTTTTAAAAATCCATTATGGAGTTCTGCTATGGAGGCAACTATTTTTCCACAAATGAAGACCTAAAAATGGGGGACAATAATATTTTGGGCCCTAAAATCTAGTTGTTTTTCTTCTTTATAACTAGGAAAAATAGCCCAAGTTTTAGCTAAATTATTTGGTCATTAAGTAATCATGTATCTGTCTATACTTAAAATCTTGACCTTGTTGTTGCTTCATTTGGGAATACTGGAGAGTTGAAATGTTAAAATTTGTCTTGCTACAAATGTCACAAATTTTTTCGTCTAAGTAATATATCAAAAGAATTAAAAATATTGAGAGTAGCTCATATCGAAATTTCAAGACAAGTTTAGACGAGGTTTGAGTTGGATGTTCGTTATAATCCGCCATTAAAGAACTTCGAAGCTCAAATTCGAAATTCGACCTGCCACTAACGTGAATCATTTCGAGTGGATAATATGTATTCACAACATTGAGAGGAGCTCATAACTAAAATTCATGATGGTATAGAGTAGATTTGAATTAGTTGGAATTAAAAAAAAAATACAACTCGTGATGAAGAAAATTATTGCAATGTATTAATATTATATAACAATTTATATGAATGTATATCTCTGAGACATAGTTACATGTCATACATACATGGTGATACACTATTTATATTATATGAAATGCATTACATACACATGCGGTTATTTTAGTTGAAAAGAAATTCGGCCAAAAAGGTATGTTACCATTATGTTTTATCAATTTCTTAAAAAGGGCTTCTTCTGAAAATTCATTGATTGCTTCCATAATTCTAGTTCCAATGTTGTCTGATTCCTTTGCGACTAAATATTTTATAAATTAGGTAAGCTACTCGTGCTTCGTGCAGTTATTGAATATTCAATTAACAACGTAAATATTTTTATTGTTAATAAAAATTAAAAAATTTCCGAGTTAGAGACAGTGAACAATGAAAATAAAGATTCTGAATCAAAGCAACGTGAATCTATGCAATAACAAAAAGAAACTCGTGCATTTCATGGTGCTTTTCAACTCAGAGGCTCATGTAAGATATAATTGTTGTCAAATCGGGGTTATTTACACCAATTATAAATAGTCAAAAATACATCTAAACTATTCCAGTCTTTTGAATTTCATACCTGAACTCTCACACAATAATTTTAGTCTTCATCAAATAATTACTTGACTTCATTTGTTAAATTAGACGGTAACTAGTTAAAAGTAAAAAGATTGAGTGGAAACTCATATTTAGAGGTACATGTTTTTGGATTGGATATGAAAAGGTCGATTTGAATTTTTTTGATTTTTCGATTCAAGAAATCAAAATCCATATATGTTCGGATTGGATTGATTTTATAAGTACGATTTCAAATTAATCAGTATGATGAGTTTCTTCTTCTTGTAAAGTGTATCATCTACTCTTGTTCTTTTGTTTCACTGTTCAGTATTGTGAGTTAGAGCTAGTTGAAAGTTAAAGGATTACAATGGAGTTATTGTAATGATTCTTGTGTAACACCCCATATTCTCTATACTAGTCCTACTTATATGACGCGTATAAATTGCCTTGTGGTATAGTTATGGACTCGGTTTCCTATGCAACTAGTTACAATAGAATAGGTTTAAAGTGAACTGCCCATAGATTTTGATGCGACCCAATTAAGTTGACGTCGACATAAGTATTTAAACTCGAGATGGTAAGATGGTAATTGAGCTTAAAGTTGGAAGTTAAGTGCTAAGTTAAAGAAAATGAAATTAATATTTAGAAAATGGAATAAAATAAGTGAGTTGCGTGCTTGACTTAACTAAGCTAGTAGATGACAAGTAGGTGAATCACCTACTGTGAATCGAATCTGTCTGTCCTCTAACCGAATTAGCGCATCTTCCTTTCTCTTTGACTTATTGACCAGTCCAACGGACCAAGTATGTGCATCACCTAGTTGAGCTATATGGATCTAGTTAAAATGGCAAGGGTTTATGGAACAGATTTGGCCCTATGCTAATAGACTCACTTGAGGCCCAAACTAAGTTAAGTAAAATGAAAATGAAATTAAAGCCTAGCAGCCAAATCTGCCAAGGCCCAATATATTTAAGCCCAAGTGAAAGCAAGTAGGTGCATCACCTATTTTGACCTTTTGAGCTGCTTGATGTACATAAGAAGGTGCATCACCTATTTGACCAATTAATGGCTGAAAATGGACCAAAAAAAGGGAGATTCTAGAGGATATTCTTTAAGGTGAAGAATGCTCAATATCAGATATATTGGCTGCTATTCTCACTCATTTTTAACGCACAATATTGAGAATTAACTCCAACTCTTTCTCTCTTTTCTCTCAACTATTAAAACAGCAGCCTTAAAGTTCCTTCTAGGGTTCTTGAAGAAATACTTATATCTGCAAACCAAGGTAAGAGAAACACTTATGGATTTAGCTTAATTCTCCCATGAAAGACTAGAAAACATATTGTTCATGCTCAATTATAAATAGAAGGTGGAAGTTCCCACAAGCTACTGCTCATATTCCTTAATTATTATGATACTTTTCTCTTCTTCTTTGGTTTAAGTGTGAAGGGAAGTTGAAGTTCTAGAGGAATTCAAGTTATAAGGAGAAGTTGTAGAAATTGAGGTAAGGTGACTACTCCATTTTCTTCCTCCTTATGTATGAGTTCGAGTGAGGAATTATGGGTGCGCTGTCATAAAAGAACTCAAGGGGGTGGTGAGTTCAATAATTGATTGTATGATAAAGAATATTCGAGGCTGTTTTATGTGTATTGTTGTTGGTGCAGCTTGGGTAATCTTGGAAAAGGATATATAATGTATGTATTGGGCAGTGAAGGAGGGTGTGGTGATACACATTATTTTAAGGGTTGTATGGGCTCATTATCCGTCAATGTTAGCTACTATTTTACAGGGTTCACGGTGTGATAACTGCTAATTTTAGTTTATCATGACTTATATTGTAGATTAAACACCTAAAGGGGGAGGCTAAATCGTGATAGTTGTATTGGTCATAGGATAAGGTATGTAAGGCTATTCGATTTCCTATTTCTTTGGCATGAATCCAACACTTGTATTACGAAGTAAGCTTTCTAAATGTCCTTGGTAGTGACTTATTAAAGTGAGTACTCTAATATCGTCAAAGTTCCCTTGGCACGTATTCCCCTTATATAAATCAAAATGATCCTAGATTACACATATTACATATGTTTATATGTTGGATATACAATCTGCCCATATCTTGCCAACTTGCTTCAATTGTCTATTCCATCATATATGTCATCTTATCACATGTTCATATGTTCCCTTTATTGGTTATTATTCCCATTGT
>JAJOOR010058345.1:0-11474 GCA_036250505.1 Solanum acaule | reverse complement strand
TAACTTAAAACTAAAAACTGTTTTTAGGGGACTGTTTTGAGGGTCTCGGTTCTAAATGATTTCATGACCTAGCTTAAGGTCTTGCTAGCTTATAAAGGTGATTAATCAACTAGCTAATCAACCCCTTAAGCCCTTAAACAACACTCCGAACTTCAACGACAAGACCCTTACAACTTACTAGTTCAAACGACTAGTTTCCGGACGTCACTGTCATTTCTCATCATTTCATCAAGTTCTCAACTCCAAACTCATATGTGAGGCTCTAGTTTCACTAGTTCGTTTTTTTTTTTTGGGTCGTTACATCATGGTCCCCACAATCTTAGTTGTAGATTTAGTTACCCATGTTAGCACGAAAATAATTCATAATGTTTAAAGAATAAATCATGAACTTACGTAGTAAAGTAGAATAGTCCCAGAATTTCAACTTGGATTTCAAAGTAAAAATCACCAAAACGTGCTTAGGAAATTAAGAATTGCTAAAGTTGCAAGTTAATCTCCAAAACCAAAAATTAGAATAAAAGTAATGAAGTCTAACCCCCAAAAATGAGGTTTACCTGCCCTATTTATAGAAAAATAAGTCCTGACTAAAAAGGAAACGAAATAAGGAAATAATGTTTCAGGACGCGATTTCGATCGACGATACTGAACTACGGACCGTGGATTGATCTACGATCCGTAGGTCCCTTCCGTGACTCAGGACTTTGGCAAATTTGTAACTTCAAAATTTTCAAGTCTCTGAACCAAACGACGAAGCATCAGTATGGACCGTGGATTGATCTACGGTCCGTGGATCCTCCTCTGTAGCTCTATACTTAGATTCTTCAAAATCAGGTACTGGAACCCCTCTCTGAATCATTTGACAGATCAGCAGTACGGTCCGTAGATCAATCTACGGTCCGTCGATTGCAATCGTGGTTCCACACTTGATCAAGAATTCCCTGATTTTCCTTCAAGCCTTGCCTGCCCATCTACGACACCTATCTACGGAGTGTGAATGGACCTACGGTCTGTGGATCACCTCCGTAGATGCCCTTTTCTGCACATCCTTCAGCTGCGTCTCTCAGTTTCCACGTCTGAACATATTTCCTTCAAACATGAGAAAAATACATAAAAACCATTACAAAATGGCCCTAGACACACACAACTCTTAAGTGAAATGTATTAAAAATACCGTAAACTCATGGTATATCACTCACCGACCGATTTGGCGAGTATGTCTGCAACTGTTTTTTCTGTGCTTTTAACTGAATTGTTTCTAACTTTTTCCTGATGTTTTGCAGACATGGCTAGACCTAAAGTTGCAGGAAAAAACATGCCACCCCGAAGCTAAGTAAATGGGATTGCACTCAATGAGGATGCAACTGCATCCAAGGGCAAGACCACTAAACTTCCCACAACCGGTGGAAAAGGCAAAGGCAAAGAGAAGACACATGCGTCACCGGAGGTCAACTCCGATAGTGAAGGCATCTATGCCACCCACCTTACTACTTCTGAAAGTGAGGATGAGCACCAGGAGCAACAGTCTGTAGCTTCTGATGATGATGAGTTGGTAGTAGCACAGAGGGCAGAGCTACGTTAAAAAAGAATGCATGATCCATCTAGGATCAGAACTCCTCAGCCCACCACTTCTTCTCCTCTAGTTCCAGAGCAGGCTGTAGTCCTAGCACCTCCTGTGCAGGGTCCTCCCCCAAAGTCTATGAACATATTAAAGACTGAGGAGGCAGAGGATAATCATTGAGAAGAAGTGCCTGTCCACTGATGGTGTGATTGATAGGTACCCTGAGATTATGAGATGTCTGAAGTCTCATAAGTTCCAGATCTTCATAAATCCCGTGGCCTGTATATTCCAAATTGGGTCCGGGAGTTCTATGCTTCTTATTGAACCTTGATACCACAGAGGAAGAAACAACCAGCGGCATTCCAACCAGTTGATCATGTAGTTGTCCGGGGTAAGAAAATGTTATGTGACAACACTACTATTAATGAGGTTTTGGAGTGCACTAACAACAATGCTGACGCTCACCAGTACAGGATGAAGACTAAATCCTTTAATGGATTAAAAGGTTGGCTCGCCCTTTTCATATGTGAGGGGACTCCAAAGTGGCTAGAGGCAGGGGTCCCGATAGAAAAGAGGGACTTACATGTAGCTGCTAGATACTGGTTTGGCTTTATTAGCAGTACTATTATGTCATCCCAGAATGAATCCGTCCTTCACCACTCAAAGGCAGGATGTCTTGGCGCAATCATTGCACGTGAGCGAATTAATTTGGGGATGATCATCGGACAGGAGATGGCCATGAGGGCCAAGCAGCGTCAGACCTCACTGCCCTTCCCAGTGTTGATCACTGAGCTATGCAAACGGGCTCGAGTCCCTAGAGATGAGGGTTATCCTCGATAGATGAGGACTTAACAAACTTGTGCTGCTAAGCTGATGCAGGAACGTACTAATCGCGGCTTGAATGTTGAAAGTTCAAACCTATATTATCAAACAATATAGCACGAGAGTATGCGTTTAGTACTTTGAATGTATAGAGTATGTAGAATATGCATAATAAACTAATAACTGAACATACTGAATCTGAAATAGTGAACTAAAATAACATGAAGTAATATGATGACCAAGTAGTAAAACATATAACTAAGGCATACTAAAAGTCAAATAACTAACTACTAGGTCATGCAATAACTGAGGCTGAATTGTGGTAGCGACTACTAACCGACATATAACCATGTGATCAACTAACATGGACTTTGATATAAAATCCCCACCAAAAGGGACCAATATAATTTGTCAGCATACAAAGGTTGATCTAAACTAATGTGGTACCTCTAAGCTAATGTCTATAAAATATTGAGGAGTCATTCCTGGTCTGACGCGTGACCCTCAAGATCCTATGGTGACACGTAGTTCTAGAATTAAGGGATTTCTACTAAAGGTCTCAGTCTTCAACTAACGAGTGTGACTTCATCCCTTAATTCGATTGGTGCTAAGTAAAATTCTCAATGGAAACATGTTGATAAACTGAAACAGTAATAATCTAATAATATTGAATGATGTTGATCATAACTTATAAATACTAAGTAGCTCGTTAATATAGAAAAAATGATAAATATTGAAAGATTGTTTATCTGAAAGTATCTTAAATCATAAAAACTAATAATATGATATATGTATCTGAAATAATATGATTTTGAGACATGAAAATAGCTACATTCTGAGGGTTCATGAAAATACTATTTATAAATACTGAATTTTGGTTCGAAAACACATAACTAAACTATTCATGATAAAGAATTGAAAATATAATAGAATTCATGTTTTTCATAAAATCCTTAGCTTTCTAGATATCATAAACTATAAAACTAGATTTTTTCCTTGGGACTCAATGGGTTAAAGAAAATTCATTGATGAAATCTCACGTCTTGAAAAAAAGAAACTAGCTTGAATATTTCATCTGAAACTTGGAAATAAAGAACCCTAGTTCTTGCTTGACATGAGACTTGAATGAGAAGAATTTAATTTTCTAGGGGTTAGTTGTCACGACCTAGGGGTACACCCTAGATGTAACAAGGCGTACAACACCCCGAGAGGCCTCATACAAGCCCCTTAGCACATCATAACATAAAACAACAGAAATGATGCAAAAATTTTAAAACTTATTCCATACAATCGAAGTCTTTTATAAAAGCAAGTGGAACTCTAGAACACTTTGTCTCAAACCATCTAATAAAACTTGAATAACTCTTGGGACACAGCCCATACAAAAGTCTAAAACATTAAAGAAAGACATAAAGGAAAGGTGATCAAATCTTCTATGCTATGAGGACTTACCAAATCTTCAACTCCTTGCTCTACTAGGAGCCTAGCCTCGCGGATGAAACTCAATATCGTTGAACCCTACATTTGATAAGAATGTAGGCAAGAGTATGTGTTAGTACAAAATGTACTAAATATGATAGCTAGCATAATATCATAAGAGCATGCATAACAACAAAGTCATAAGCTTAATCTCCAACATAAACATAATATAAGCATTAGTCATCATAAGGAATAATCGATAAGCATAAGAGCTACATCATACTCCTAAGAATAGTCGATACTTAAATCATCATAACATAAAAGGAACACTTCATAAGTAGCTTCAAGTCATACTTGTGCAATGCATGGACAAGACCCCATAATCTTATCCATACTAAGTACCACCTTAGGCCATCATACATACTTACCATCTTTGATCTCATCCTTAGCTTATTTCTCATAGACAAGGGAACATTCACCTTTAGTCAAACATATCAAGGAAGGCAACAATAACAACAATCCAAGCTAGCATACATCATATAAGAGAGACAATTCCTAGGTAATCTCAAGTCATACTTGTGCAATGCATGTATAAGACCCCCATAATCGCACCCATACTAAGTATCACTTTAGGTGATCATAATCATACTTGTTGGTTGGGGACTAGTCCCTATTTTATCACATTGGAACACTATGAGATACTTCCTTAAGCACATCTTAGTTCCTCTTTACTTTGAACACTATGAGACACTTCTTCAAGCATGTCTTAGTTTATTAATGCTTTTGAACACTAGGATATACTTCTTTAAGCATGTCTTAGTTCCTTGGATATGGAGATTGCTACTAGAAACCTGGACTCCACAAGGTGAAGGCTTCCATCTCATGAGACCTACTTTGGGAAAACTCGGACACTACTATGTGAGAGTTCCCCCTTCTTATTTTGAAGCCCGGACTCAACTAGGTGTGGACCTCCATCTCATTGTCAATATCCACTCGGGGCCAAGCATACACCCCTTGGGCTAGTTATTAATCCTTACTTAGCAATTATGTCTCATGGAAGGATGTCCTTGACAACCAATCCATGTTTCATGTGATTCTATCACATTATGCATTCACACATTCATAAGGTAGATGAGGTGGGTAAAGTCCCTCCACAACAATGATATCTACTAGTTGACCATTCTCATATAGGCTTCACTTTCAAAGCTATTACATACATAATTCAACATATTAGCTTTACTCTCAAAGCCCTAGAAATCAACATTCATGACTACAAGCCTTACTCTCAAAGCCTTACTTCTTACAATCATCATACATATTACAAGGCATTCTAATCACGTGCTTCATTCTTAAGTGATTCTAATCATATATCATTATAAAGGTTCAATCTCAAGCATTACTAGTCATGATCCATCACATATACTATATTCTAATTTAGTTCATGTATACATGATTTTACTCTCAAGCAATTACTATATATATCATCAACCCTAGAAGATCATCTCTAAATCCTCAATTTCCCTTTTTCAAGGAATAAACCCACATTACTTCAATTTCATCAATTAGACTAGGGTTAGACATAGAAAACATGTAATTTCATCATAATAACATGATTTACTACTAATTCATTCATAAACAATCAGTATCCACACAATTGGATCAACACTCATAACCCACAACATTGAAGAAACCCTAACTTGAATTGGGGAATTCTTCATCAAATTGGGGAAATTCTAGGGGCCTCCATGGATGGAAGAATCCATGGATGAATAAGCTATCATACCTTCGATACAACGCCCTCACAAAGCTTGGAAGATTGGAGGATTTTGACCTAGTTTGATTCTCTTCTTCTTATTCTTCACTTTCTAGAGAGAGAATATCTTAGAGGGAATTGGGTTTCTCTTTGGTGAGTTTAAATAATGACTAGGATCAATGAATTTAAGGGTCTAAAGTCTTTATATACGTGGTCTAGATGAGGTTAAAACGACACCACTTAACCCTTAATTAAATCCGGAAAGACTCTTTAGTCCGCAACTTAATCGACATCACTTCCCACTTTTAACCCAACCACGAGACTATGCCCACGGGCTGTGGGTGGACCTACGGGGCATGTTGGTCAATTGTGGGTTGGGGTCTAGGAGTCTTCATTTGGAGCTTGGGACCTATGGCCCCATCCACAAGGCGTGGACCCATTCATGAGGTGTGGGTCCTGCCCGTGGACACTACCTTAGGCATATTTCAAGGAGGGCTCACCCACACTGCCCACCTAAGTGGTGTGGGTCCATCCACGGGGTGTGGGTGGACTTGTGGGTGACCCTTGGAACTCAAAAATGTGCTAAACTTCCCACTCAAGGCTACGGGGTGTTACAATATCTTCCCCTTAGGACCATTCATCCTCGAATGACATTCTAGGCACTTCTTAAGGTCACGACTCTAGACTAGCAACCCATTAAGCATGCAATTCATCGAAATTCGTTTAACTAAAGGATGAACTTCATTTCCAAGCTAGACATACTCAATGCAACATAAGGAAGTAGGAACTACATCTAATAACCCAAAATGCATGAAATTCAATATCTACTCATGTTCAAGAAGGAACTACCATCTCCAAACTAAAACATGCTCAACACACTCTCATGGAGCTCATATGCAATTTACTCTCAAAAAGCATCTATTCTTGGAGGAATCTCTCAATCCGAACTAAGGCATGCTCACCAAATCACCTCATGAAGTTTATAGGTAACTCATACTCAATGCAACATAACATGAGGAAATAAATTATGTAAACTCATCTTCTAAATCACGAGCTTTCATGAACATGCATATAAAGAAATTATGGCAACACATAAGCACACATGACTTTCCGAACAAGGAGCTAATCATAAGGAACTCTCCCTCATAGGAAACTTTCATCTACTCCCAAACTTTCTAAGGGAACTAGGGGTGTCAGATCTAGAACACACTCTTTTCAACTTAGAGACATGGAAAAAGGATACACCTATGTCAACTCAATAGGTAAGGTTAACTCGTAAGCACCCTAACCACATGCCTCAAGATCTCTCATGGGCCTACAAAATGGGTACTAAGCTTCCCTTTCATACTAAACTCACTACACCCTTCATGGGTGGGATATGTCAAGTAATCCCAAGTCACAAACACTAGGAATACGCAATGACCTTGTCATCGAGGCACACTATCTCCCCCTTGGGAGGAAGCCTCAACGGACTTTCTAAGCACCATCTCTTTCAATTCTACTAAGGTCGGATCAAGACATTGCTTAACTTTCACTTTTAACTCATAAGATGATCCTGAACCATTTTAAACCATAACTACTACCTTTGGTCGAGTCTACTAGCCAAACACATCTAGGTATTATCTAAACACCCTACTCAAAATGACCATACTTAAGATCAATCTTAAACGATAACTAACTCCTTGAAGTTGGTCAACACTTGAACTCTTCTCCCTCACCTTAGCTAGGTGGTACATGCAACCCTCAAAGTCATTTTCAAGACAAGAAATAACCCAAACTTATGACATAGACTTTCCCCCTTCCACTCTCGGATATGCTCATTCGGGAACTAACAATTTTGACTATACGGGTTCTACAATCGCAAAGGAGCATAATAGGAGTGCAACCAAAACATCACAAAGATAACATCAAAAATCTAACAATTCACAAACATCAATGAAAAAGCTACTAACATACCGGGATCCACATCAGGGAACACTCTTCTTCACCTCTAGCTTGAAGTGCATAAAACCAGTTTTGCTTGGGGGCATTAGAGTTCGGACCACTAGGAGTGGCTTGCTTGCCCTCTCTTCCTTTAGCCTTAAGTATCGGGCAATCCCTCATTTTGTGACCACTTTTTCTACAACCATAACAACCATCCATGCCGGCTAGGCACCTACTATGGTGATTCCTTCCACACTTGGTGTAATTAGGCTTAGGCAATGAAGACTCACCACCCTTCTCTTGGTTAAACTTAGGGGTATTGGGAGAATCTTGACCGGAATACCTTTGTTTAAACCTAGTCCTACCTTGTCCATTGGATCTAGCATTGGAGGAGTTCCCATCACCGGTCCTAGCTCTTTTCACCTCCTTATTCTTTTCCTTGAGTTTTGACTCCTCAATTTATTGGGCATACACTATAAGACGCGAGATATCCATATCACTAACTAACATTGCCGTATGACATTCTTTTTCTACCAAGTCGTACACTTCCATCATGAACTTATTCATCTTAGCCCTCGAATCCGCCACTATAGTTAGAGCATACTTGGATAGTTGGGTAAACTTCAAGGCATACTCCTTAACACTCATGCTACCTTGCTTAAGGTTAATGAACTCTTGCATCTTAGCTTCCTTCAACTCTAGGGGAAAGAACCTATCAAGAAATGCCAACTTAAACTCTTCCCACTCTACGGGACCCGCTCCTACCGGCCTACCATTTTTCCATTGATCATACCACACTTGAGCAACACCTTTCAATTGGTAAGCGGCTAACTCCACTATTTCTACCGAAGTGACCCCCATAATAGCAAGTACCTTATATACCTCAGCTATAAACTCTTTAGGATCCTCTTCCATTTTGGAGCCATAAAATTCCGGAGGGTTCATCCTCATAAAATACCTCACTCTTAAAGTGGGCGTACCCACATTGGGTTCACCAGAGCTACCACCTCCCTATTCACCTGTGTCGTCATGGTTTGGACCAGCATTTGGATCGCCGATCTAAACTCCGCATTTGTAACATTCTCATCCATAGGGTTAATCAGAGCTTGTGGAGCTTGTGGGGGAACCTCTTGATCCACCACGTCTTTCTCATTCCTTCTAGCATTTGCCCTTGTATTAGCCATATCATGTAGACCATCGAGTAAGGATTAGGAGAAAGACCTTTTAGAGCTAAACTCTATAGCATGACTTAGAGAAGTACAGAAGTGAAGTTTCCTAATCATCTAATAGCTTCCCATTCATAAATGTGGCACGCTTCACACTTATGAACAAGACTCTACTAGACGTGGTTTTGAGAAATCCTAGAATCATTCTAAACCTTGTGCTCTGATACCAAGTTTTTCATGACCCAGGGGTACACCTTAGATTTACCAAGGCGTACAAGACCTCGAGAGGCCTCATACATGCCCGTTAGCATATCATAACATAAAGCAATAGAAATGATGGAAAAATTTTAAAACTTTTTCCATACAATCAGTCTTTTATAAAAGCAAGCAGAAGTCTATAACACTTTATCTCAAACCATCTAATACAACTTGAATAATTCTTGGGACACAGTCCATACAAAAGTCTAAAACATAAAATAAAAAAAAAAGATATAAAGGAAAGGTAATCAAATCCTCGATGCTATAAGGACTCACCAAATCATCAACTCCTTGCTTTGCTAAGAACCTAGCCACAGGGATGAAACTCAATATCGCCGAACCCTACATTTGATAAGAATGTAGGCAAGAGTATGTGTTAGTACAAAATGTACTAAATATGATAGCTAGAATAACATCATAAGAGCATAACAACAAAGTCATAAGCATAATATCCAACATAGACATAATATAAGCAGTAGTCATCATAAGGCATAATCCATAATCATAAGATCTAAATCATATTCATAAGCATAGTCGATACTTAAATCTTCATAACATAAGAGGAACACTTCATAAGTAGCTTCAAGTCATACTTGTGCAATTTATGGGTAAGACCCCATATTCTCACCCATATTAAGTACCACCTTAGGCCATCATACATACTTACCATCTTTGATCTCATCCATAGCTTATTTCTCATAGATAAGGGAACATTCACCTTTAGTCAAACATATCAAGGAAGGCAACAATGGCAACAATCCAAGCTAAGATACATCATATAAGAGAAACACTTCCTAGCTAACCTCAAGTCATACTTGTGCAATGCTTGGATAAAACCTCATAATCTCACCCATACTAAGTACCACTTTAGGTCATCATAATCTTACTTCTTGGTTGGGGACTAGTCCATATTTTAACACATTGGAACACTATAAGATACTTCCTTAAGCACATCTTAGTTCCTCTTGACTTTGAACACTATGAGATGCTTCTTCAATCATGTCTTAGTTCATTAATGCTTTTGAACACTAGGAGATACTTCTTTAAGCATGTCTTAGTTCATTGAATACGGAGATTGCTACTAGAAACACAGACTCCACTAGGTGAAGGCTTCCATCTCATGAGACCTACTTTGGGAAAACCCGGACTCTACTATGTGAGATTTCCCCCTTCTTATTTGGAAGCCCGGACTCAACTAGGTGTGGACCTCCATCTCATTGTCAATCTCCACTCGGGGCCAAGCATACACCCATTGGGCTAGTTATTAAGCCTTATTTAGCATTCATGTCTCATGGAAGGATGTCCTTGACAACCAATCCATGTTTCATATGATTCTATCACATTATGCATTCAAACATTTATAAGGTAGATGAGGTGGGTAAAGTCCCTCCACAACAATGATATCTACTAGTCTACCATTCTCATATAGGCTTCACTCTCAAAGCCATTACATACATAATTCAGCATATTAGCTTTACTCTAAAAGCCCTAGAAATCACATTCATGACTACAAGTCTTACTCTCAAAGATTTACTTCTTACAATCATCATACATACCTAGATTACAAGGCATTCTAATCACATGCTTCATTCTTAAGTGATTCTAATCATATATCATCATGAAGGTTCTATCTCAAGCATTATTAGTCATGATCCATCACATATTATTTATTCTAATTCAATTCATGTCTACATGCTTTTACTCTCAAGCAATTACTATATATATCATCAACCCTAGGAGATCATCTCTAAATCCTCAATTTTTCTTTTTCAAGGCATAAACCTACATTACTTCAATTTCATCAATTATACTAGGGTTAGACATATAAAACATGTAATTTCAACATAATAACATGATTCACTATTAATTCAATCATAAACAATCAATATCCACTCAATTGGATCAGTACATATCATAACCCACAACATTGAAGAAATCCAAACTTGAAATGGGGAATTCTTCATCAAATTGGGGAAATTCTAGGGGGCTCAATGGATGGAAGAATCCATGGATGAATAAGCTATCATACCTTGGATAAAAATCCCTCACAAAGCTAGGAAGATTGGAGGATTGTGACCTAACTTGATTCTCTTATTCTTCTTCTTCACTTTCTAGAGAGAGAATATTTGAGAGAGAATTGGGTTTCTTTTTTGTAGTTGAAATAATGACTAGGATCAATGAATTTAAGGGGTCTAAAATCTTTATATAGGTGGTATAGTTGAGGTTAAAACGACACCACTTAATCCTTAATTAAATCCTAAAAGACCCCTTAGCCCCCAACTTAACCGACCTCACTGCCCACTTTTAACCCAACCACGAGACCACGTTGATGTGAGGTCAAAATACATATTTTTAATCATTATTTGCCTCACATTTAGTATTTATATTTGTCCTTTATGAGCATAAATTTTATGGATTGTGCGAAATTGTGTATTTTATTTGTAGGATTAAATTGATGGAAAATTGGAGATGTTTGAAGCTAAAACGAATTAAAGATGGAAAGTTGAAGAAGGAAATCAAGCAGGCAGCTTAATGGAAATAAGTTAATATAATATTAATATAATTTATATGCAAA
>JAJOOR010058344.1:0-14046 GCA_036250505.1 Solanum acaule | reverse complement strand
AATTTTAAAATTTTCTTACTTTTTAAATTTCAAATATTGTTTTTTACCCTACTCCCGAACCTCCCCCCCACCCCCCCCCCCCAACACACACACTACCCCCTACCCTGTGGCCACCCCCGTCATTTTATTTTATTTTTGAAAAAAAAATTGTTTTTGAAAAATATTTCAAATTTATTATAAAAAAAAAAATTGAACAGTGGTCGTGGTCATATCCTAGTTCAGGTGTCAAGTCAAGTCCTAGATCAGTTATCAAAATTGATTATCGGATCAGTATTTTCTAGTTCAAGCCAAAAATAAAAGATATTTTCTGAAAAATGTTTTTCATTCACCAACCAAACATTAAAAAACATTATTTTCCTAAAGAGTATTTGTGTTTACGGGGTTCCAAACAAATCCCGAAAGTCCATTCAAAGTTTTGAGAGTTGGCTGATTTTCTGATTCCTGATACGCCTTGTAAATTGCTCATTAAAAATTTTATTTGTAAAAAAGAAATCGCCAAGAAATTACTCATTAGTCATTCATTTTTCTTTGATTCAAAATCTTTAGTTTCTTTGTGTTACTGCACAGATTCAATTATTTTCATATATTACTAAATTAGTGGAAACAATTGAAGAGGTTTGCACTTTGCGGTAAGTCAAATTTTAAAATTTGAGTTTTCTATATTTTTTACAAGTGAAGCAACAACAAGATCAAGATTACCCAAGTAACTGGAGAAGATCTAAGTATAGACATAGACCTGATTAGTTAACGATCAAATGGATAATTAGCTGAAACTTGGGCTATTTTTTTTGGTTAGAAACAAAAACATAATTAATGTCATTTTTCTTAATTAAAAAGAAGAAAAGAAACAAGAATTCAGGGCCCAAAACATTATAGTGAAAAAATTGCACTGTAGGTCTTCATTTGTCAAAAAATAATTGCTTCAACGGCACAACTCCAAAATGGATTTTGAAAAAGATGAAGTCTTCAAAGGCAAAAACATTGTCCATTCAATCCGTACTCTGCCATTTGAACTCGTCACTGAAATCCTCTTAAGACAAATCCTTTTTGAAATTCAGGTCTGTCTCAAAATCTTGGCTTTCTATGATATCGAGCCCTAAATTTATCAAGAATCATCTTAAGAAATATCATATCTTGGTTGATAACAAAGATTACACAACATAGCCTTGGGTGTATGGATATCAATACTTTCTTAAGAACTACTCTGTTAGTTCTTAACTTAATGACTCTGTGATTGAGCATTATAACTTGGATTATCCAATGAATGACGCCAGAAAACATGTTCGGGTTGTGGGTTCAAGTAATGGATTGCTTTGTCTTGCCATGGCGGAAGCTGAAATGTTTATGTGGAATCCGTCATTTAGGAAGTTCAAGCAGTTTCCTAATTATAGACTTCATACAACCCGCATATATGGTTTTGGATATGACAAATTTCATGATGATTATAAGGTAGTATATGTCAACAAATCTGAGAGTGCACTTCAAAGTGAGGTCAACTTATATAGTCTAAAAGTTGATTCTTGGAGAAGTGTTGATGATTGCCCGAGTACAGGGATATTAAATGTTTTTGGTAAGTTTTTGAACGGGAAGCTATATTGGCCGGCTGCTGTTGTTGGACTAGATAAATCGGTCGATTGGTACGTAGTTTCTTTTGATTTGGCTAATGAAAAGTGGGGAAAGGTGGAGAAGCCCTGCTCTCAAGAAGGAGGTAGTTTTCCATCGGTAGGAGTGTTAGGAAATGATCCTTTTGTGTTTTCTTATAGGGAAAGTCATGCAGATATGTCGGTTATGAAAGAGTTTGGGTCTTCGACAAAATTGTATACCATCAAATATCCTACTGATTTTGACAAGCATTTCTTTACATCTATTATTTCTCTGACATTGTATGTCAAATAAAGGTGAAATATTGATTCTGTCTAAATCAACTTACCTTATATACAATCCAGAGGATGAATCTGTCAGATATACAAAGGTTGCTAAGTTTCGTCACAATATTGCATCAAACATCTACATTGAAAGCCTAGTTTGTCCCTTTTTACAAAACGAACCAAGCACGAGTGAAGGTTGCATAAGCTCAGAGGGATGACAATATTGTTGGTAATGACTTGTAAGCCTAGTTTCTGTTTCTTTATTCTTTATTATTATAGAAAAAGACTTTGCATATGCTATGTGCATGTTTACACCGCATTTGCTTGAAGATCTTGTTTGTCTTTTTCCTTTTTGCATGTTTCTATGAGAAAACTATTTGGTTGTAATGTTTGGTATATTCAACACTCAAAAGTAAATGCCATGGACATTTTAGCTCTTTTTAAGCATTGTTTTAAGGGGATGTTGTGCCTCTAGATAGAACGAGGATATAGAGCGCGAGGGACATGGAAATCATGGCAGGTAATAAACACGTCAATACCACTAAGCATATCCTTTGTAGGATTTTATTGTTTGCCTTCATAAATAAACCTCTTTAAATTAAAACTTAAATAATAAGGAAACAGGAACAATGTTAATAGAGTAAGGTCTAATAAAAAGATGATGGTCCAAACTAATAACAATTGGATATCTCTAGTGGTACTTGGGAGTGTGCGCGAACTGGTCTTTGACGGCATCAGACTAGCTGTCATGTAATGTGAGAGCGCTGCTCTGTTAAGCCAGCCAATGAGGGGTGAGTTACCCCATCTACTCTCACTGGCCACTGCTATGTTAAAGTACTAATATTGTTTATTAGTGTTGGAATAATAATACTTCATATAATTACCAAGAATCGCTTATTAATATAAACCCAACCAACACACTATTTGTGTCAAGGGGTGAAGATTTGGCTTGTCCCAATCATCTTATTTCTCCCAGTTGGGTTACAAGTTCACTCTACTGAGCTCAACGATACATAATGTCTGTTGAGTTCTTATAAAATATATGTAGTCGTCTTCTGCTATCGGTGTGGGACAAGATGCACTAAATTCTACATTAAATGTTTTAGCATATGTGATTTTGACTTGGTAGGCATATCATCACATATGCTAAAACGTTAAATGTAGAATTTAGTGTGTCTTGTCCCACACCGGTGGCAGAAGACGAATACAAATATTTAATAAGAACTCAATAGACATTGTATATCGCTGAGTTCAGTACCATGAACTTGTAACCCAAGTGGGAGCAATAAGATGATTGGGACAAATCAAAGCGTCTGCCCTTGACATAAATAAAGCGTTCGATTGGGATCCATGGGCTAATACCCACGAAAAGTTGAGGAATTTGCACGACTCCTAAAAAAAGGCTTGTAAATGCAGAAATTGGAGTTAAAAAAATGGTGTGAGTATACATGAAGGTTTCCCAACTCATTACGGAGTTCGTCATAAAGTTTTTTGATAAAACATTTTGAGTGCTCTGGGGTGCTAGATCCATGGGCTAATACACACGAAAAATTGAGGATCTTGCACAATTCCTAAAAAAATGGCTTGTAAATGTCACGCCCCGAGCCTACACCCTGGGCGGGACTGGCGCTCGAGAACCATTGTTGGCCCCAAGCGAACCCTTGGCATGGCTTACTACTCAACGAAAGAAATACTCATGATAAAATACTTTAAAAAGTAAGCTGAAAGATCAATAGAAAACTTAGAATGTTTTAAAGATTAACATTCACTAGCCAAAGTGGCAACTCAAGTCTCAACATAATTGAATGGAAATGGAAAGACTCGTGAACTAGCAATAACTAACTGTCTATGAAGCCTCTAACAACTGAGATGGATGTCGGGACAAGATCTACGACATCCTAATGAACTAAACTGAGATGGATGTCGGGACAAGATCCACGACATCCTAATGAACTAAACTGATAAAACAATAAAAGAGGAATCCTTCGGAAGGAAGGAGGCTCACCAACAAATTTTTAGCTCAATTGGATCAACGATGCGTTGGATGTTGATCCTGGTTACCTGAATCTGCATCATAAAAAAATGCAGGCCAACTGGCATCAGTACATTAAATGTACGAGCATGCGAAGGGAATTCTAAAACAAGACATAAGCTAGAATGGGAACTGAAAGAACATACATGGTCTCAGCTCAACTCAACTCATTTCAATAGAAAGCAATAATAAAAATACAATATAAAGAAAAGCTTTTAAAACATGGATAACAACTCTGTATAAAAATGCAATATAAAGAAAAGCTTTTAAAACATGGATAACAACTCTGTGTATTTAGAAATACAATGCTAACTCAATATGTATGCAAAGGTACAGTATAATCTTTGTTTGTATGTAAAAATACAAGTGAACTTTGTGTATATAAGAATACAAATATAGCTGTGGGAGTTTCTCTAACCGATAACCATCACTTAAGAGCTATGTGATGATACAGTGTTTTGCCTCACGTTGTCAGGGCCATCATATACCTTCCCAAGGGTATAGAACCTAACTACTAAGTAGATCCACTAGTCTATGCTAAAAAGCACTAATCATCTAACAAGTATGACTCTTTTCTACCCATGATAGCTGCATGGTTTATGGGGGCTGTGAGTTGTCTGAACTCTCCCCCATATCGGTGCTCAATACTACTCCCAAAATATTACTAGCTCATATGTTTAAAAACATAACTTTTTTCTGTGGTTTGAGATTATTGCTCAAAAACTTAGCTCAAAGTCTATCTTGGAAATCAAAGTTTCCTCCCTTGTGTAATTGTGAAAGCATTTACTCTTTACCGAAACTAGCTCAAAGGCTCTGTTGGAAATCGGTGTTTCCTTTCTTGTTTAAATGTGAAAAAAATTACTCTTTGGGAATACATAGTTCCCATATACTCTTTTGAAGAAATGAACTTCATTATTTACTCTTTACTCAACTCAAACCTCAAGTCTTAAAACAAGTTTAAAGCATTTGTAAAAGACTTTTGAAAAGACTCTAGAACTCTCTAGACTTGGTTCTTAACTTTCCTTGAATTTGAATTTATGAATTCAAGGTTATGATTCATGTTTATGGATGATATCATAGGTACGATTCAAAGGAACTCAAACGGAAAAAAGTGGGAAAGGTTAGAACACCTGGCGTCCCAAGCGCTCTGAGTAGCGTCGGGCGCCTGACCCCAAACTTCAGAGTCTGGGTTGGGGCATTCTGAGTGGCGCGGCACCCCAGAGCCCAAACTTCAGACGCTGAAGTGGGGCTCTCTAAGTGGCGCGGCGCCTCATGCCCCTGCTAGAAAATCCCCGATTTTTCTTGCTCGTTTTTCAACTCTAAACCCTCTAGATTCGATTGGTTCCTTCCCCAAACACTTAGATTCGAATACATAACCAAAATATGCAAGAATCTACTCAAAACAACATCAACTTTCATGAATCTAACTCAAGAACTTATGAACAACTTCAACAATCAAGAATCCAATAGAAACTTCAACACAATCCATCAAGAACTCAATTTCTATGCTTTCAAGAACATAATTTCGCTGAATTAAATCATGATTGACGCGTGGGTGAACTAACCCAATGCTATGTGATCTCACATACCTCATAGGAATTAACTCTTGGAAAAATCCACAAGCTAAACTTCAAGAATGCGACGAATCCTTGCTTCTTCTCCTCTTTTCTCCTCTTTTTTTCTCTTCTCTCAAAACCCTAACTTAATTTTTATGAAGCGTAAACTAAATTGGTTTAGATCCCAACTTAATTACCAAAACCCAATTTAATTAATTGGGTAGTGAAAAGACCATAATACCCTTCTAAAATCCGGTTTTGACTTTCCTTATCTAGACAGCCCAACTTCAAATGGGCATAACTCCTCATATGAACTCGAAATTGAGCAAACTCGGCGACGTTGGAAAGATAATTTAAGGGACTTTCCTACAGTATCTGGTAGCACACCTAATTCATCCTTTGCTAAAATTTATGGTCGTGTCAAGTTGACCCAAAACTCATACTTAACTTAACTTTGCCAAAACTTTCCAAATTTGATTATTTCCAAAAATGGTTTCTTTCTACTTCTAGTTCTTTCAAATAGTGGGGTGTTATAGTAAAGGCGAATATGGGCGTTAAAAAATGGTGTGAGTATACGTGAAGGTTTCCCAACTCATTTTGGAGGTCCTTATAAAGTTTTTTGAGAAAAAAAATTTTAGGTGCTCCGGGGAGCCAGATCCAGAGGCTTAATACAAACAAACAATTGAGGATTTTGCGCGATTCCTAAAAAGGGCTTGTAAATGCTGAAATGGGCGTTAAAAAATGGTGTGAGTATACGTGAAGGTTCCCCAACTCATTATGGAGGTCCTCATAAAGTTTTTTGGGAAAAACAATTAAGGTGCCCCGGGACAAAAATTGAGGAATTTGCGCGATTCCTAAAAGAGGGATTCTAAATGAGGAAATGAGTGTTAAAAAAATGGTGTGATTATACGTGAAGGTTCCGCAACTCATTACGAAGGTCCTCAAAAAAAATTTTGAGAAAAACAATTTGGGTGCTCCAGGGCGCCTAATCCATGAGCTAATACACACAAAAAATCAAGTAATTTGTGTGATTCCTAAAAAGGGCTTGTAAATGCGGAATTAGGCGTTAAAAAAATAGTGTGAGTCTACGTAAAGGTTCCCCAACTCATTACGGAGGTCCTCATAAAGTTTTTTGAGAAAAACAAATTGGGTGCTTTGGAGTGCCAACTCCATGGGCTAATAAACACGAAAAATCAAGAAATTTGAAAGATTCCTAAAAAAAGACTTGTAAAAGCGAAAATGAGCGTTAAAAAATGGTGTGAGTATACGTGAAGGTTCCCCAACTCATTACAGAGGTGCTCATAAAGTTTTTATAGAAAAAAAATTGAGGTTGCACCGGGGAGCCAAATCCATGGGATAATACACAAGAAAAATCAAGAAATTTGCGTGATTCCTAAAAAAGGGTTTGTAAATGTGGAAATGGACGTTAAAAATGGTATGAGTATACGTGAAGGTTCCCCAGCTCATTACAGAGTTCCTCATAAAGTTTTTTGAGAAAAAAAAATTGGGTGTTCCGGGGTGCCAAATCCATGGGCTAACACACAAAAATCGAGAATTTACACATTTCCTCAAAAAAGGCTTGTAAATGCGGAAATGAGAATTAAAAAAATGGTGTGAGTATACATGAAGGTTCCCCAACTCATTATGGAAAACCTCATAAAGCTTGTTTGAGAAAATTTCTTTGGGTTCTCCGGGGCTCCAGATCGATGGGCTAGTACACATGAAAAGGGCTTGTAAATGCGGAAATAGGCAGTAAAAAAATGGTAATAGTAGACGTGAAGTCCCCAACTCATTGCGGAAGTCCTCATAAAGTTTTTTTAGAAAAAAAATTAGGTGCTCCAGTGCGCCAGATCCATGGCTAATACACACGAAAAATCGAGGAATTTACACGATTCCTAAAAAAGGGCTTGTAAATGCGGAAATTGGTGTTAGAAAAATGGTGTGAGTATACGTGAAGATTCTCCAACTCATTACGGAGGTTCTCATAAACTTTTTTGAGAAAAAAGTTTTAGGTGCTCTGGGCACACACGAAAAATTGAGGAATTTATGTGTTTCCTAAAAAAAGGATTGTACATGCGGAAATGGACGTTAAAAAATTGGAGTGAGTATACGTGAAGTTCCCCAACTTATTACAGAGGTTCTCATTAAGCTTTTTGAGGGAAAAAAATTTGGGTGCTCCGGGGCGCCAGATCCATAGGCTAATACACATGAAAAATCGAGGAATTCGTGCGATCCCTTAAAAAGTCTTGTAAATACGGAAATAGGCATCAAAAATTGGTGTGAGTATACGTGAAGGTTCCCCAACTCATTACAGAGGTCCTCATAGAGTTTTTTGAGAAATAAAATTTGGGTGCTCTAGCGCCAAATCCATAAGCTAATATATACGAAAAACTGAGGAATTTGTGTAATTCCTAAAAAGGGCTTGTAAATGCGAAAATGGGCATTAAAAAAATAGTGTGAGTACACGTTAAGGTTCCCCAACTCATTACGGAGGTCCTCATAAAAAATTTTGAGAAAAAAAATTTGGGTGCTCCGGGGAGCCAGATCCATGGGCTTATACACACGAAAAATCGAGGAATTTACGCGATTCCTTAAAAAGGACTTGTAAATACGAAAATGAGCGTTAAAAAAATGATGTGAGTATACGTGAAGGTTCCCCAACTCATTACGGAGATCCTCATAAAGTCTTTTGAGAAAAAATACTTGGGTGCTCCGAGGCGCCATATCGATGGGCTAATACACACGAAAAATTAAGAAATTTGCACGATTCCTCAAAAAGGGCTTGTAAATGCGGAAATGGGCGTTAAAAATGGTGTGAGTATAAGTGAAGGTTCTCTAACTCATTACCGAGGTCCTCATAAAACTTTTTGACAAAAAACTTTTGGTGCTCCGGGGCACTAGATTCATGGGCTAATACACACGAAAAATCAAAGAATTTGCATGATTCCTAAAAAAGGGCTTGTAAATGCGGAAATGGGCGCTAAAAAAATGTGTCAGTATACGCGAAGGTTCCCAAACTCTTTGGAGGTCCTCATAAAGTTTTTTGAGAAAAAAATTTGGGTGCTTCAGGGCGCAAGATCCATGGGCTAATAAACACGAAAAATTGAGGAATTTGCATGATTCCTAAAAAAGGGCTTGTAAATGCGAAAAGGGGTGTTAAAAATGTTGTGAGTATACATGAAGGTTTCCAACTCATTACGGAAGTCCTCATAAAGTTTTTTGAGAAAAAAAATTTGGGTTCTTCGGAGCGCCAGCTCTATAGGTAAATACACAGGAAAAATCGAGAAAATTGCGCAATTCCTAAAAAAGTGCTTGTAAATATGGAAATGGGCGTTAAAAATGTGTGAGTATACGTGAAGGTTACCCAACACATTGCGCAGGTCCTAATAAAAAAAATTGCGAAAAATTTTTGGGTGCTCCGGGGCGCCAGATCCATGGACTAATATGCATGAAAAATCGAGAAATTTGAGTGATTCTTAAAAAAGGGCTTGTAAGTGAGGAAATGGGCGTTAAAAAAAGGTGTGAGTATACGTGAAGGTTCTCCACCTCATTACTGATGTCCTCATAAAGTTTTTTGAGAATTTTTTTGGGTGCTTCAGGGAGGCAAATCCATGGGTATGATTACACACGAAAAATTGAGAAATTTGCGCAATTTCTAATAAAGGGATTGTAAATGCGGAAATGGGCATTAGAAAAATGGTGTGAGTATACATTAAGGTTCCCCAACTCATTACGGAGGTCCTCATAAAGTTTTTTGAGAAAAAAATTTGGGTGCACCGGAGCGCCAGATCCGAAAGCTAGAAAGGAAGTCAGTCACATATACCTTCGCGACAAAAAAAATGGTCTAGCGAAGGTTGGGAAGAATTAACTTCAGTGAGCTGTGGATAGTCAAAAGGAAAATGGTCTACTGAAGGTTGGGAAGGAGTACGTTCAGCGAGTTGGGACAGCCTAAGGAGGATGGTGGACCACTCAACTCTCTTTGATCAAAAAGGAAGATGGTCTACCAACGGCTGGGGAAATGCATCTTAAACAAACTAGGGACAATCAAATGGGGACAATGTACCACCAGACTCTATCTGAACAAAAAGGAAAAGATCATATTAAACCCCAGGAGGAACTTCATCTTCTCAATGATTGAGAAAATCAGACACAAAACGTTGGCCCAAAAGAAAGCAAAATAATAAGCATGCACCTAACACTAAGTTATCAAAAATGCAGACAGGAGGTTGGGGAGGAAGCTAAATAAACCGTTTAATTATGGATTAAGTAGGTTGCGTGTATCTAGTTGAATCATCTGCCACAACTTTTATATTCTTGCTTGGACGTAAGGAGTATTTCTTATGAGCTAGGTAATGTACCCATTGTCATCCTCTTGTTTTTGTACTGGTTCGTTAGGACATTTTGTACAGATCGACTTAGAAATGACCTTAGCAAGATGGAATATTAATTGCTCGATGTACATTTAATTTTATGTACCTTATGAACATGAAGGAATTACAGGAAAAACAGATTCTCAAGAAGCCAATTCTCTCTCTCTCGATCTACTTTACTATGAAAAACAGAGGAAATAGAATGTTAGATTTCATTCATGTTTTCAATAAATGTCTCAAATAAAAGTTACTCCATTTGATGTGTAGAGCTATTCGATACTTGTGCTGATAGGAGATAGCAAGTGTTTGATATAATAGTCGAAATGTGTGCGATCTGAACCCCACGCCATCATTATATAAATAAATAATCAACAAAGAAAGACAATCAATCAAAAAAGTTCCATCAAATTTTTATGACAGTGGAAACTAGATTCTAATAAATAAAAAAACATACTAAAACAAACAAGGTTTTTAAGTTCTAGCTGAACTTAACAACATAGTAACAAGTCAAGCCCGGTGCAAAAGGCATCCTGCATTCACACAGGGTTTAAAAAATTTATTTAACAACATAGTCTGATATAATAATAATGATAAAAATCTAAATTTTGTCTCCTCTAACAGTCTTAATATCATTGGCAATAGTTATAGCATCCATTGAAATACCAGCAATCCCTCTTTTTGAAAATCCAGCACAGTAGAGCCCATTATCTCATTTCCAATTTATCAATGTGCCATCTACAAGGAATATTGAGCTATAATGCTACATACAAAAAACAAATTGTACGTTATTTGTGGTAAAATTAATAGTGAGTGAAATTAGTAACCAGGAAAACATATCGAGAAAAACTTATATGCACACAATATTTACATGCAAGTGGAACATTATCAAGTTTCAAATTTAGAATTTAAAAAAAAGAACATAGTGATAATTTGCTAAACGTACCTTTAGCCATTTGGTAACAACATTCTTGTATCCAGTAGCAAAAATGATTGCATCAAATTAATGTTCATCTCCATTGTCAAACACTATTTTATGATCCTTTATTTTAAATATTCCAGGAAGTACCTAATTAAAAATTCACCAAAAGTTATTTCACAAAAAAAACAAGTCTTATTTCCTTCTTTATAATAGATTATTAATGAATATTAGATGAACTTTTTACACAAATTTACTGTATTAGCAAATTACTAAATTCTATCGATTTCGTAACTATAACAGTTCAACTATTGCCCATGATATAGAACATGAATTTTTACTCTTCTTCATTAAATACTACTACTAGGTTTCTTGGCAGTAATCAAATTTGAACTCATCATGTGCGCCTAACCATACATCATATGTTGTACTTTTACTATCAGACCAAAACCCTCAGAGAAACTAAAGTCATCTGTTTTTCACATAATATTTCTCAAAATAGAATGAAATAAAATAAAGATAGAATCATACCTTTCTGTCCAAGTTCAATCTTGTCAATGGCACCAACATCAATTACTGGGATCTACTTTTTGAGATTAAAACAGAAAATGGGCCTTCTTCTGTTGTGGTATTACTAATTCTGCCAAATTTCCAAACTTGAACTTTGCGTACTTTGCAATTAAAGTATCAACCAAAGATATTGGTAAATATTTTAGCAACAACATTGCAGTATACACCATCTCCATTATTAGAACATGAATCTGCAAAAACATTAGGACAAAATATATTAAAACCTTTAGAATTAACAATCATATTTATCAAAAATATAATTGATTGTGCATGTGAAAAACTTGCATCGTCTAACTATAGTAAAATTATAGCACTTTGGGAGAACATCATGAACTATAATGTGCATATTTACGGGTGTAAGTTTCATATTTTGACGATATATTAAAAAAGAAGTACAAAATCAGATCAATTATAACATAATTGCATATAACTTGTAGTATTAAAAAACAAAGATCAAAGTTGGTAACTGGAATTAGCAAGTATTCTAAAAAAAGAAATATATATGAGTAATGCACAAAAGATTAAATTAAATAAGAAATCTAAGTTTCATATACCGTTAGTGTAAATAATTTTTTGTACTATCATTTAACGTATTAGTAGCTTATATGCCGTGGGAGGGTTACAATTCTGAAGATGCAGTACTTATCAAGTCATCTAACTTATATCTATAGACAAGTTTCTTCAAAATTATGAGATTCAAAATCTTAAAAAGTAAAATATGTTATCTGTGCAACATGTGAAAATGACAATGTATAAAATTGTTAATAAGATAAACGTAGCAAAAATCAAGATTCTACTTATAAGAAAAAGAAACTCTAGTTCTTTTTCTTCGAACTCAGTTCCTCAAAGTAAAAAATATATGAGTATTTTAAAAAAATCAACTATATATATATGGTTATTTATACTAAACAACTTGTCACCTTTCCAAATCCTACTCTTCCTTTTCTCACGATATAAAATACCTGATGAGAAAGAGAAACTGAATTTAAAATTTCTGATTTTGTGTGATTTAGAAATGGAATAATGAGATCGTTCTATGTTTTTAGGATATTTAAATATCTATCCCAATTTTTTGTATTTACAATAATCCAACGCCATATTCCTTAATCACTTTCTGGTCAACCAGTATTCCTTTTTTAAAGAACAACTTATTTCATTAAATCAACTTTGAATTCAAAATCGGGGTTGTTTTTGCAATTTTGTATCGTGCTTGGAGAGTATGGTTGTGAAATTTAACACAAATGACGAATCGGTGAAAATTATTAGAGGGGAAGCTAATTCAAAAATTATTTTTAGATAAGAAATACCACAAGGGTATATATGACTGGGTGGTCAACAAAGTAGAATGAAAATCGTGAGAAATCATGTTCATATTTCGGCCCTTTCACATAGGGTATGACCTGGTGTTGATGGTCAAGAAACCCACACCCGATCTCTTGATGAATAGAGTTACAACATTACAAATGTTAATAAAAAGTAACATGTACCATGTAAAATAGTTGATGTACAACTAAACTTATTGAACACCACCATTATCAATTATTATTTTTGTAACAAACACAAACCTACACGCATGCAAACAAATAACGATAAAAGTAAAGATAAGGCATAAAGAGATAGAGAGACTTACTGGACTTCTAACAACAATTAATGTGTGACTTTCATAATTTGAAAGATCAAAAGTTATTTCCATCCAAGAATTTACTGATCCAACGACCAATATATTTTTATCTTTATATTTTTCACCGGATCTATAGTCACTTGAATGGATTATTTCGCCTTTGAAATTTTCTATTCCTACCATTTTTGGAATATAACCTTCATTATTCTCTCCAGTAGCCAAAATCAAGAAATCACTAGCATACAATTCAATTTTTCTGCTAGTCAAATTTCTTGATTTGACATTCCATTTCTTTTCCTCACTGTTGTAAATGGCCGATTCAACACAAGTTTGTGCTTTGGGAGAGATTGATTAGCAGTGAAAACAATGTAATTGCATGATTTATAGATTTGATATTTAATTTACGTTTCTGTTCCTTTTTAAGCGCAACAGAAAAGATTTTGTTCCTTTTTTTAGCGCAACAGAAGGATTCTTCTTGTATCGAATTAATGTATCTGGATGGTGAATTAATGTATCCAAATGGTGACTTATGTATCCAGAAGGTACAAATTTTAGGGATTATTGTAATTAGAAAAAGAGGAGGGATAGTATGTAATTTTACTCTTTGCACTATGTGATTTATGTAAGTTATTATTATTATTCTTAATATTACTATTATCGTTTTCACTGTTTCTTAAAATTACTAATGTATTATCAACACCAATATTTTTACTTCATTGTCATCTTCTTTAAAATAGATTATTGTTACTTTATTTCAAGCTTCTTACTTACTAAACTTTTTATATAATATATATTATACTAACTATTAAATTAGAAACTCAAACTAATTAATTTAAAGAAGGAAAGAGACCATGAAAATCTGTCCATTTCCCAGCCCATTTACAAGCTTAAGATATTCAACAATTAGCCCAAACGAGCAGCCCAAAAGTCCAAATTGTCTAATCCCATCATCAAATTACCTCTATTGATTCTAGGGGAAACTAAGTAAATAGCCCATAAAAGCAAACTAATTACAAACATATACCTCTTTACATTCATACCCACTAAAAATTTACACTCTATACTGGGGGGGGGGGGGGGGGGGGGGGGGGGGGGGGGGGGGGGGGGGGGGGG